>CM065381.1:14717335-14989835 GCA_033060915.1 Euryodendron excelsum | reverse complement strand
GTAATATTCGTGTGCGACCGAGTTTTACGTGTGGAAGAGAAGGAGAGAAATTGGGTCAAAGAGCGACTCTTGTCCAATCAAATCTATTGTTACCTAGCTCCCCATTGGTCGGAGAAAAAACCAACGACTGGGCCTGGAGCTTCTCTTCCTCACGGCCGGCTGTTTGGCTTTGGGGGTTATGATGCTCTGTGGAAAACGATATTCCTGACCCGATCCAGGTGATTCTAGCTCCAGCTTGCACAGATAAAAGACCATGGTTATGAGCAGAGGTGCGTAAAGGATTCGAGAAATTTGAGAGCCGAATTAATACGATCGGTTTGGTTTGAATTTATGAAAAATTTGATTTAAAATCTAAAAAGTCAATCCAATAATTTTTATTCAAATTTTAAATTTATATTTTTTGAATTTGAACACACTTGGAAACCGAACCGACTCAGTCCTAAACCTAATTTTATATTTATCAAAAAAATTTATATATATTTCATATATGTCTTTAAATCATAGTTATTTAAACTTAATTATTTATTAATTTATATTTTATAAGTCATTTTATTATTATTTTTTTAAATTAGGAATACAATATTAATCTTATTTTTAATTTTTTTAATAAAAAAATCATGTTTTTGAACATTAAAAACGGTCTCGAACCGAACCAATTCAAACTGACTCAGATTGGTTCGATTTGATTTCCTGAAAAGATCAGTTCAATTTTAGATCTAAAATTTAGAATCAATCAAAATCGGATCAGTTATGAGTCTAGTACAGACCTAACACAACCCAACTCATACATTTTCCTAGTTCTGAATGGAAAATAAAAAGGAGAAAGGAGTATAATTTTCAAAAACCTGTCCTCAAAAATAAAAAACAAAAAAAAAAACGAAATTGACATGATATTTATTTGATAAACAATTTTTAAAAATCATTTCAAGCAATTTATTTAAAAAATATCTCACTTTAGAAAATTTTAAATTATTTTATGAGTTTTCAAAAACTATTTTCATACAAATATAACAACAATAAAGTGACAATTCCAACTCCCTTTGATTACGGTTTCTGTTTTCTAGTTTTATTTTATGAGATTTGATCGAACCGCGTTTTGCAGACTGATTTCAAAAACTGTTTTGTTAAAATCGCGTTTCGTGAATCAGTTTTGGAACTTATTTTTGAAATTTTTTTTAAAAAACATCACAATTTTTAAAACTAATAAAAAGATATTTTCTAAGTTTTCAATACTATTTTTATTCAAACATTAAAGCAAAATAAAAATAATGATTTTTTTAATAGTTCCGTTATTTATTTATTTATTGATAACAAGAAAAATAATATGTCCTAGAACACGAAAATCAAAACTAGAAGCGGAACCGAACAGGCGACGATTTCATGTATTTTTCGTCTTTTCTTTTCCCTGCTCTCAATCAATAATCAAGAATTGATCTATACTCACCGTTGATGCAAAAAAAAAAATTCCAAATGACGGTCACATGCAAGCAAATGGCCGATAACGGTCTTTTCTGCAACTGGAAGAAGCATCTGCATGGAAGCCTTGCAAAGATCCAACAATAATAGATTTGCAAGAAGAAGAGAGCCCAGCCCCATTGCCATTGATTTGCACCAATGCAATTGTTTGGGCCCAACCCCAAAATTTATCCCCTTCAGCCCACTTAGTCTTTCTGTCCCGTCTTCAAGCGTCCGAAGTTACTTTTGTGATTCTTACAAGGGTTAAGTACACAGGTGATTTGCAATTGTTTGGGCCCAATCCCAAGTTCCCAACCCCTTCAGTCTATTTAGTCTTTGTCTTGGGTCTTCATTCGGCCCAAGTTTCCTTTGCTATTGGTACTAGGGTTAAGTACTAAGGTGATTTGTAATTGGTTGGGCCCAATCCCACCCCTTCAGCCCATTTAGTCTTTCTCTCGGGTCTTCAAGTTCTTTTTGCGATTAGTACTCGCTAAGATCATGGGTTGGGACAAAAGAGAGAAAAAAATGCAAAGCTGTTCGTTTAGATTCTATTCCTACAGAAGGTCGAACCAAGGACCTATGGAAGTCGGGGCTACCCCGTCCCCATGGGCAACGCAACCAGTGCCAGCTCAGGCACGGTAACAAAAGTATAAGGTCAGGGAAGAACCGGAGGGAAAGATTTGGTTGTATTATCATAATTACTTGTTTTTTCTTTCATGGTAGAAAATATGTTGTTTACACTTTTAACATATAAAAGGAGAAGAGCCTCCCAATTTTGAAACTACATCTATTTTTTCCTATGCCAAAACTGTATTTTAAAATTCTTTTTATTATGGTTCACGTAACTTAGACAGTTATTGATTTGAAAGTAAAATTGTAAACTCACACTTCTCATTAACCCATGATGGTAGTTTTCCTTCACTCATCTGCAGTTTTTTTTCCAGGCAGTTTCCAGTTGAATTTCGTTACATACATGGCAAAGATCTTGACTCCAACATTGAATAGAAATGTTCTATACAAGTTTTATTTAGGTAAAGATTAAAGTTTAATAAAGTTAAAGTCCAATGAGCATCCTCCCCCACCGTAAACCCATTATCACTCTTTTGATAATTCAAAAATAAAAAATAAAAAATGTTTGGGATGCCAAAATCCTGGAATTAGGGAAGATTAAGACATCAACATTGTGATTAGGAGACAATGAATTGACCTCTAATATGGACATTATTTTTTATGCGGAAATGCAGCAAGAAAATGGCCGTCGATTCCTTCATCTAAAGGAGGACAAAGCTAACAATAAAAGTGCAAAGTGAAGTGTTTGAAAGAGCAAATATCACTATCTAAAGGAACAATTAACAAGCCAAAAAAACCAAAGGCAATGTCAAAACAATGTTCAAGGTAGTGATCCATTCTAGGAAAGCCATGCTTGGCTAGATTTGAATAATATATAGTCAACTATGTTCATGGAAGCATTGTGGTATACAGAGAGAGAGAGAGAGAGAGGAGAGAGAGAGAGAGAGAGAGAGAGAGAGAGAGAGAGAGATAGGTGATGGATCCCCATTGAAAAAGGCACACTCTGTCAATGGAGGCTGCAGTCCATATATGCTATACATTTTGACTTCATTTAACCCTCCCTACTTCCCAACCAAAACCTATTGTTGGTGCATAATATTGAAGATGTTGATGGGACCATGCTTTGCAGATTAATAAATAAAACTGGAATATGTTGAAAAAATAGTATTCATGTTTCTTAAAGGTTTTAACATAATTGTGAGAAAACTATTCATACCATGATGAGTTATTATAATCTTCCAACATGTCCACTTCCATCATATATTCCTTGAATCCGATGAGTGGACTGCTCTCTCTCTCTCTCTCTCTCTGTGTTTGTGTGTCGCACGAGTGGGTGAGAGTGGCTGAAATCACATGACCAATAAAAAAGTTAACTAGAATACTGGATGCAAAATTGTTCAACATATGAGATGCCTATCTACATACATATAGGTATATGTATTTATATATGTGTTTGTTGGAACATTGTGATATATTTGTTTTTTGAGATAAAGAATAGGAGGCCTTTTATCTTCTTATAGTTTACTTTTTTTCTTTCTATATTTTCCAAACAGCTCCTCAGCACAGTGATCAGTCCAGTAATTCCTGTACCTTTATTCATAAACTAATATGGTTACACTTCTCTCTCTCTCTCTCTCCCTCTCTCTCTCTCTCATGACAAACCATTTTCTGACAACAAAACCAATAAGAATTTACACCAACATGGAGGTGGGTAACATGGGCACCTTCTTGGAAGTACCATGCTTTTAATTTCTCTCTTAAAAAGCAGAAGCATCTCTTGTACTCTTCACAACAGCTATTATAATCCAACTCTTCAATTTACTTTCCATAATAGCCATAACAAATTAAAAACCCAATAGTGTCAATGCCATGTGCCATCCCCACACTCATGTGATGAGATCTTAATTCAATCCAAATTAAGTCCAAAATGTAGTTTAGATCCAAATGGTAGCTGCTCTAAACCTCAACACAAGGTGTAGAGTCAAGTCAATGAAGAACACTTCACCAGCTATGAACTATATAAATCAACTGAAAAAGAAAAACACTCCCTATGCTTCATTTGACTTTTGAAAAATTTCAAGAAAAGCAGACAGAACTTAGGCTGGTAAAAAAATTCCCATCAGGCCAGTTTTCAACTTTTTTTTTCCAGTGTCTTCTGAAGCCGAGATTTGAAATCATAGGTCTGATTAATTCAAAAGATCAACACACTACGATATATGAACGTAAGTCCTCTTTCATACCCTTTTCTTTTACATGTCATGTCAACACTTCTACTATATATTGTGCCAGTTCAAGCTTAATGTGACACATATTGGTTGACTTTAGGGCAAATGCAAACATACATACGATCGAATTGATGAACTTAGTGCAAATGGAACTTCTTCTTCTACAATATGTAATCAACCTGCATTGCCAGGTGAAGAATGGCATTTTTGAGATGGGATTATAGCAAATTCAATACATTACAAATGGAACTTTTACTCCGAAAACATGGAAAATTTTACCTGAAAAAAGGGGGTAAAAGTGAAAAGAAGGGTTGGGGGAGGGACCATTTTGGATCATAAAATTTTGCCTTAGATCTTCTATCTTTTGGCTGCTGTCCTTTTGTCTCTTTTTTTAATGTTGTTGTTATTGTCTCTTTATTTCTCCAGCTTTGGTCCATAGATCTTCTTTTCTCACCTCTTCTCTCTCTCACTTGGTATTTATGTTATGGAGGCACTTGAAAATGGCCTGTCAAGTATCAATCAACCATATCAGCCAAATTGTACAGCAATTTACGAGCAGGTTGTTTTATGAGAAAAGTAAACTTTGCTGAAGATGAAAGATGGAAATTTTTTTCCATCACCTTACAAATGGAGCACATGGGGTCCAGTTACTGATGATCTTGGCTGTGCTGTAAATAAATGCAAAAATTCCAAGAAATGATGGACTTATGTGGTTTCTGTTCCATCTCATCAAGCATGATCCATCAACAGATACAAGAGGGCTTCTTTTTTCACTTGTCCCTCCTTGGATGTTTTATATGAATGTGACACTCAGATCTATAGTACTCTTTGCTTTGAACTTTCTTTATACCTAGTACTTTCAATATGTATGGTTTATGGCTATTAACCTGGTCATGGTGCTGGGGTAAGATTGCTCTATACAATATTAAAGATTCGTTTGGAATCTCGATTTTTTATGAAAAAAGCAAAGAAAAAGAAAAATCCGAATTCCAAGCGTAGCCTAAGTCTTGGAGCTCAGAATGCTAACGATGATGGCACAAGGGCTTATCTATCTTATGATGTTACATAGACACTCACACACACACACACATATATATGTACATATGTATGTCATTTGATTTTGATTTGTGAATAAACTGTATTTAAGAAGCCTTACAGCAAGGCCTGGCCGACAGCCTGACAGGACTTACAGTTTATAAAAACCGTTCCTACTTATTCCTCACCTTCCATGTGCACTTCACTACTCCATTAGATTCCACAACTCCCTCACCCCATTTTCAAAAACCCATTCTTTATCTTCTTCTAAGAATAACAGATTCAGATCCCTGTAGTTCTTAATCCTGAGTAGATGCTTAAAGAAATCCCAAAATTCACAGTAATTCTTCATGAGCTCTACCAGTCCCCCTTATTGTCAACCCATTTCTAAAGCACTATTTGCTCAGAATAACTGTCTTGTGTAATTCAACCAGCTACCACCCTCCAATTTTGATTAAACAAAATGCACTTGTGCCTGTTTTATTACGGTGAAAAGTCAAGAAAATACTACCCGAAACTAACACGCGCTAACTCATTCAGCTACCGCTTAATTAATGATGGGCCATCTCTCCCCTCGGCTTGCTGAAAACAGCCACAATCACCTTGAATTAACTAATCAAGAGCTAAAAAATTCAGTGCATTAATCACAGTGATACTTAATCAATCACTCAAGCAAGAACAAGGGGAGAGGTTAATACATAAGAAATGGAGATTCTTAAAGTAACCATGAAAGAAATATATATATACATATATATATATATATATATATATGTTTTTTCTGACAGTGGCTTCCAACAGAACTACCCTATACATGTATACAAAGTTACCAACACAAATTTCATCCAGAAAGCAAAATCCAAATACCACCTGGACATTTATTGACAGAAGAAACAAAGAACCCATAAAATACCCATATGCTTTGATAAAACAAAATAGCCATTCTGCATCACCATCTCTCAATTAACAACAATACCAAATATAAAAATAGAAAAAAAAAATGGTGTTATTGGATCCAGATCTTCTGCTTTCTTCTATAAACAAGACATGGGGTTCTCCACTCTGAAGTCCCAAAAAAAACAGAACAACTGTTCTTTGCTGAAAGCAATGCCTCCCTCGCTTTCTCCCAATATCTTCTCATTCACCTTACTTGTCTCAATAAACTCCCTCTTTTTCTCTTCTTGTTACTCCATTGATGTACAAGGCCAAGCTCTTTTGACATGGAAAGCCAGGTTGAACAGCTCAACAGATACACTGAGATCATGGAATTCCACAGACCAAAGTCCTTGCAACTGGTTTGGGATTCACTGCAACTCCAATGGAGAAGTGGTGAAGATAAGCTTGAAATCAGCAGATTTGCAGGGCCCTTTGCCTGCAAATTTTCAACCTCTCAAGTTCTTGAACACTCTTATCCTCTCATCAACCAATCTCACCGGAACAATTCCAAAAGAATTTGGAGATTACCGAGAGCTGAGTCTCATTGATATCAGTGACAATTCTATCTCAGGAGTAATCCCAGTGGAAATTTGCAGGCTAAGCAAATTGAGAAGTCTAGCACTCAACACAAACTTTCTCGAAGGCGAAATTCCTTCTGGCATCGGAAACCTTTCAAGTCTTGTGTATCTTACACTCTACGACAATCAGCTGAGCAGCGAGATTCCAAAGGGTATTGGGAAATTGAGCAATTTGGAGATTTTCCGAGCAGGAGGAAATCAAAATCTTAAGGGTGAGCTGCCATGGGAGATTGGAAACTGCACCAACTTGGTCGTGTTAGGACTTGCTGAAACCGGCATTTCTGGGTATCTTCCTTCGTCAATTGGGAAGCTGAAGAGAATCCAAACCATAGCCATCTACACAGCTCTGCTGTCAGGTCCTATCCCAGAAGAGATTGGGAACTGCAGTGACTTGCAGAACCTCTACTTGTATCAGAATTCAATCACTGGTTCAATCCCCGTGCGAATTGGGGAGCTCAAAAAGCTTCAGAGCCTGCTATTATGGCAGAACTCTATAGTTGGCACGATCCCTCAAGAACTTGGAAGCTGCGGAGAGCTCATGGTCGTGGATTTGTCGGAGAATCTTCTCACCGGCAGCATACCAACAAGTTTTGGAGTTCTTTCGGGTCTTCAAGAGCTTCAGCTGAGCGTTAATCAGTTAACAGGTACCATACCTTCTGAACTCTCAAACTGCACAGCCCTGACTCATCTGGAGCTTGACAACAACAATCTCTCGGGGGAAATTCCTCTTCTAATTGGAAAATTAAAGAGCTTGACTCTGTTTTTTGCCTGGAAGAACAAGCTAACAGGCAAAATTCCAGAGTCTCTATCAAACTGTCAAAATCTTCAGGCTCTTGACCTTTCTTACAACACCCTTTTCGGGCCAATACCAAAACAAGTTTTTGCATTGCAGAATCTAACCAAACTGCTGCTACTTTCCAATGAATTATCGGGCTTTATACCGCCCAATATCGGAAATTGCACGAACTTGTACCGGTTCAGAGTGAATGACAATAGGCTGTCAGGCACTATTCCATTGGAGCTTGGAGATTTGAAAAGTTTGAATTTTCTCGACATGAGCAAAAACCGCTTTGTGGGAGGAATCCCTTCCTCAGTTTCAGGATGTGGGAGCCTCGAGTTTCTTGATCTTCATTCGAATGGATTTACTGGTTCTGTGCCTGATACTCTGCCCAAAAGCCTACAGTTTGTTGATATTTCAGACAATAGGCTTATGGGTCCACTGAGTCCTGGTGTCGGTTCGTTAACTGAATTAACTAAACTTAATCTTGGGAAGAATCAACTTTCCGGCAGGATTCCGGCGGAGATCTTGTCATGCAGTAAGCTTCAATTGTTGGACCTTGGAAACAATGGTTTCTCAGGGGACATCACGAAAGAATTGGGTCAAATCCCAGCTCTTGAAATCTCTCTCAATCTAAGCTGTAACCAGTTCACAGGTGAGATCCCACCGGAGTTCTCCGGTCTAACCAAACTAGGAATCCTTGACCTGTCCCACAATAGACTCACCGGAAACTTGAACACCCTCACAAGCCTTCAAAACCTTGTCTCCCTTAACGTGTCATTCAACGACTTCTCCGGCGAATTGCCTGACACCCCCTTTTTGCGTAAGCTCCCAATGAGCGACCTCACCGGAAACAGAGGTCTATACATCTCCGGTGGTTTTGTGACTCCCACCGGCAGCATCGCAGCCGTCGGACGTTCCAAATCAATAATGAAGCTAGCAATGACAATCCTCGTCAGCGCCAGCGCAGTGCTAGTTCTGCTGGCAATATACACATTACTCCGGGGCAGGGTGGCCGACGGCGGCTCCATGGAAGGTGGCACTTGGGAACTGACATTCTATCAGAAGAAAGAATTTTCCATTGATGACATAGTCCGGAACCTAACATCGGCAAACGTGATCGGCACCGGAAGCTCTGGAGTGGTCTATAGAGTGACAATTCCGAACGGAGAAACTCTGGCAGTGAAGAAGATGTGGTCGTCGGAGGAATCAGGAGCGTTCAGCTCCGAAATTCAAACACTGGGATCAATCCGCCACCGGAATATAGTCCGGCTGTTGGGTTGGGCTTCAAACCAGACATTGAAATTGCTTTTCTATGATTATCTTCCCAACGGAAGCTTGAGCTCATTCCTTCACGGCGCCGGGAAGGGCAGAGCAGATCAATGGGAGGTTCGATATGAAGCTGTTTTGGGTGTGGCTCATGCTCTGGCCTACTTGCACCATGATTGTCTTCCTCCTATATTGCATGGGGATGTCAAAGCCATGAATGTGTTGTTGGGTCCTCAATTTGAACCATATCTGGCAGATTTTGGGCTGGCCAGGCTTGTCAATGGTGATGATTGTTCAAAACAGAGTCAGAGACCTGTCCTTGCTGGTTCTTATGGATATATGGCTCCAGGTAATTAATTACAAAAAATCCAATTACACCTTGTTCTTCAATTAGTTCCTATTTCACTAATCAAAATTTCGTTTTTTGGGTATTGCAGAATGTTAAACTATACTAGTATAGTTTCCTAGTTCTATTGTTTTCTAGTTAGCTAGTTTCTTTAGGTGTTTATTTCCTATCTTCTATTACTTGTTGGTTCATATGGATATAAGCCTCTAGGTAATTAATTACACAATCCAATTACATCATGTTCTTCAATTAGTTCCTATTTCACTAATCAAAATTTTGTTTTTTGAGTATTGCAGAACATGCTTCAATGCAGCCCATCACTGAGAAGAGTGATGTATACAGTTTTGGTGTGGTTCTTTTAGAGGTGCTGACAGGGAGGCACCCACTGGACCCGAATTTGCCGGCCGGTGCACATTTGGTTCAGTGGGTTCGTGGTCACTTGAATGGTAAGGGTGACCCTGCTGACATTCTTGATCCGAGGCTCAGAGGGATGGCTGACCCTCAGATGCATGAAATGCTCCAAACACTTGCTGTTTCATTTCTCTGCACCTGCACCAGGGCTCATGATCGTCCAACAATGAAGGACATTATCGCGATGCTCAAGGAGATTCGACATGTTGATCCTATAAGGCCAGAGTCAGATTTGCAGAAGGGAGGTTTGTCAGCTCTTCCTCTGTCTCCCCCTGCTCGAAATGCGGTTTTTCAAGGATCTTCTAACTGCTCCTTTGCCTTCTCTGATGATTCAATGTAATTTTAGTGTAATTCCTGTTTATCTTGTTGTAGATTGAATAATTGGTATTGTGTATTGAATTTCCATGAGGAGATGTAAAAACATAAAGGAAAATGTTACAGTTGATGAGGATTGTCAAAACGGAGGAAAGGGAATTGAGATTTCTTTGATGGCTCAGCCAACACTGATGAGAAGAAAGTGTTATCCAGGGAATTGGGATGGCTTTAACTGTCTTTGAGTGTTATCTAGGGAATTGGGATGGCTTTAACTGTCTTTTTCTTGGAGTTTGAGAGTGTTTAAGGGAATGTAGAAGCTGGACCAATGATTGATTGTCTTGGATATATATTATTAGAATTTATTGCAAGGGAATGAGATTCACTTTACATCTCTCTCTCTCTCTCTCTCTCTCTCAAAGCCAGCATTTTCAGCAGTGCTCACATGGGCCCACGCACCTCAAATCACATATTCATGTGATGTTTCTGTGTGACTTTCCAGTTATTCTTGATCTACAAGACTTTGCAAGTCCTAATTCAGATAACATGCACAAGCAGGACAGAACATGTATATCATATATATATGTGTGTGTGTGTGTGTGTGTGTACATGTATGCAATACACTGAAACAACATGAATGTTAGGTAAACAAAACTAAGGTGAAGAGACCCATATGCTGAATCAAATGACAATACAGATTAGAGAGGGTGTGTAAAACGAAGCCCATCACAATAGGATAAGTCAGTAATGTCTATATTCATCCACTCTCTAGAAGATTTATATTCATTGCTGTCACATCTAATGCTCTCATCTCCCTATAATAAATTGTGGGTTTTGCTGTACAAGCACACATCAATGGCTGAACAAATGGCTTGACACTGAATTGGTTGACAAGTCTGGTTTTGAGCTGAAGAAGTTGACCCCACTCTCCTATGTCCTACACTTCTCTGTACCTGGTTGGCAATGAGTAGGCTGACAAAGAAATCAGTTTGTAAGAGTGGAGGGCCAACTAGCTAGCTCCGGCTTCTTGTATAGTGGTGTGCCCTGTGAGGAATGCTATCTTCTGTCATATTACATGAGGAAGTGATGAAATTGACTGATGGCTTTAGAGTCAGCCACCATCTGAAACAGAGGAGAAACCATACCATATCTTACAAGGCATTAAAATCAGATTTTACTGGATGTCAGAAACTTTAAAAATGGATCAAGAATATGAGCCTGATAAGCAAAAACACATCGTTGAAGGATGTTAATTTTTTGTACTACTGTAGAATCTCAGAACTTACATTCCAAATTACTGGACTTGGAAACAAAATAAAGTTGAAAGAGGTCTTTCGAAAAGTTTCCTGAGTGTTGAATACAATCAAGTTTAAGACATTTTCTATCAAAATGACATTAGGACAGGCACTATTGACTGCATAATCACTGGCTCAGATCCTAGCCGCAAAAAAAATGTTCAGGAGCTACAAAGTCTCAAGCTATTCGATCACAAGATGGGTCTCATCCAATCTTCCAAGCATGTAAGAGATGGCAGAAATCTGTGCCATCTCCACAGTCTTCATCACACAAGATACTACCATTTTGGTTGCCATTGATTTCACCTTCTGGCACACCAGGTCTGAAGATGAAGAAACCTTGACCCGAATTGGGGCTACTATATAACCAGCTGTGCACGTCCCAGAAAATCTCCACGGGTATATTTTCCACCAACACAGATTCATTCCCTCTGAATCTCCAATGCAAATTCGTAACTCGAATCAACAGAATACCATCCATGCTAATCCACATTTCAGGATCACTAGGCCCGGATAAGGAAGTCTCGATAATGAGATCATGTTCCTTTCTCCCCTGGCCTAACATGGTTCTGGAACTGAAACACTCCTTCCCAAAAACACTTTCTTTCTTATGCACTAATCTAGCATCTATCAAGGATGGCCTTGACTTGGTTCTCTTAAAGGCTTCGTCCTTCTGATCCCCTAGCAATAGAACAACCTCTTCACCAGAGACTACTGCAACGTAGTATTCTGAAGAAGGCTCCGGGCTGCTGGAGAATTTTGCAGCACGAAAATCCCAGAAGACATCCACTCGTTTATCATCAACTTTGAAGGATTTTAGACCTTTTCTACCCCAAAATTGCCAAGTTTTAAGGTCAATCTTGCAGTTGTAATGGTTTTCAGCATCCACTGAGATGTTAAGGGTATGGCTCATGAGGTTCTTCAACCATGTTACAGTTACATTTCGGCAAAAATCCGAGACCTTGGCTTCGTAGACACAGGTGACAAAGTTCTGTGCAGTTTTATTCGTGGTGGCATCTTCTGTTAGTTTCCTTTCAGGAGGTGGTAGGGACTTCAAAGATGCTAGGCCCCCAACAGAAGAATGATACATTGTCAAGGCCTTAAAACCTAAGACAAATTGTGATTGAGCCTGTAATAGTGAATGATAACACAGGCTTTACATTTCTAGTTTCTCCAAATGTTCAAGACACCAATGTTCAAGAACAATCTCCGAAGAGAGAGAGTTCAACTTCTAACAGAAAATTTTCTGTTTGGATTCCATCAACAAACTGAGTTTTCATTTCTTGTTGAGGTCAAAGAAATTTTGGCCAGTGCAGGAGAAAAACTGCAATAGAGAATAGAAAATATAATGGTTCATGTTACCTTGGATGAAAGTGTCTTCTTCGTCTCAGGCACCAATTGAAACTTATCAAGCATGCCAATTTTGCAGGCTAGAAGAATATCAGAATTGATGATCACAGAGGCCCAATCCTGGATCGGAATTTATGAGAAAATATGGTGGCAGAAATGGTGAAATGGTTTGAGGTTTTGGATGGGTTGACATGAAAAGTTTTGTACAAAAGAATGAGCTTCTTATTTTTCTCTTCTCTTCAAGAATGTTGACTCATGGGTTTTGACAGCGTTTTCCCGAATCAAAGGGAAAAATCTTCTTTAATGTGTGCACAGAAGAGATATTTGTTTGAGAACTAATTCCTAAACAGAGGCTGGCAATGAGATGCCTCAAATAGATATTTCACCTTTCCTTTTGTTTTTCTTATTTTTTTCTATTGATAGTTCGATTGTTATCTTTGAATTTCAGAATATTCACAATATGGCTGGTTGGCTAAATAATTTCTATTGATAGAAACTATTTTTAGTTAATACAAAACTTTTGTTGAAAGCTAGCAGGGTGTTGAGCAACCAATGACATAAATGAATAATCAAGTACCCAATCTTCATTTTTATTCCTTCCCTATTTGGTAGACTAAAAATGCTGCTTTACATACATAAACATCTCAATTATCAGTCACTTTTGTTCTTTTATTCCTTTTTTTTTGTGGGTAGAATAAAAAAATATCAAGCTGTATATATAGCTATTTTTTCTCAATTTTGTTTGGTCAGATGTATATGAAACCTCAAGCTCAAGTCATGTGATCACAATTTTCTGGTAGATAGGATTTCCAACTGGAATGAAATCAGAAAAAACTACATATGATAGAATCATTATTTTTTCAATTAAAAATATTGGATTCTGATGTTGATTTCTAGAGGCGGAGGGAGTTGGGTATCCAGGTTAGCCAAAGGTTACCCCCTTTTCCACCAGTTATCTAGCTGCTTTGATTAAAACTGATATAATATCAAATCAAATGAATAGAACATACATGATCATAACATAATTAAGCAGAAGATATTGTTCTATTTGCAATTATCACTACCTGTTCAAGAAACATCTGCAAGGATGGTTACAAAATACAAATCAAAATAAAGATTCATAGGAAAACATCTTAACATTGTATATAGGATAGTGAGTTTGCCTTAGAACTGGACATGGAATGGAGCCATATATTTTATTCACTTATTTCAGAGTAAAGAGCAGCTATGCGAGCAGAGCAATTTTATGAGTGATGGTAAAAAAAATTGAGGCAATGCGTCCGAAGAAAATCTAAAATTGACCACTGTGAATGGCAGTGATTTAGCCTGCATGTTTGACGGATTTTACTACTTAATGCTGTAGTTTACACTATTAATATGAAAGAGCCAGCAAGAATTAACTCTACGATAGAGGTCACCTCTCTCTTTCCCTATACAACCACTGCAAATTTGAAAGAGTCTATCAAATATATATGTATAATATATTTCATGAAGATGCAGCAGCAGATTATAGATAATGAAGGAGGTGCATAGAGAAGAAAATTTAAGCAGCAATAGAGAAGAAAATTTAAGCGGCATGTAACTAGTTTGGCTCATGAAGACAGGGATCACAAATATACATATAAAATTTAGATTCCAATTACATAGTATTCAGTTTAGATATTACTGAAATCACTAAATAAAATTGGCGAAGAGGAAAGGTTTGAGATTATCACCTCCAATGACTTCACCATGCTCAATCTCCGTGAAAGACCATGCAACTCAGGACTCAAAATATTGATAATTACTGTACAGAAACTAAAGAATTAATGAAATAAAACTTGTTGCTGAAGGAGTGAAGTCCTCAAGGCAAAATCAGAAATTTGGAACGAGGAGTAGACCGGCTCCTCCTGAATTCTGGAATAGCTGAGTTGCTGCCTTCCTTTGGATAGCGAAATACACCATTTGAAACCCTCTGTTCATTTTTTCCAGATAGGAAAGGTTCCACAGCCTGCTGCACTAGTTCTCTGCACAAAGAGGAAATGTACAAACCAATTTTAGCTGCAACAAAAAACTAAAAGGAATAGAAGGGAAGTGTTAGTTACAAGAGGAAGGGAAGGAAGGAGAAGGCAAGGAAGAGAAGTATCTTCATCTTGTTTGTATAACCAAGAGAGAAGAGAGGGTGACATACTCTTCTTCTTGTTTCGTGTGACAATAATTAATAAAGGGGAGGAAAGTGTACAATTTTACTGTTATATATATATCTTGTGCATAAAATGCTAGTTTTTTTTTTTATCATAAATTGATGAGTATAATTAGTATTTAAAATAAAATAATAACTAGTACTTCACTTTTCCTCTATTTTCTCTCAATTTTGGAAGGAAAGGGAGGGAAAAAAAATGCTTAAAAAGTAGCCCTCTCATCCCTCCATTCAGTTCTCTTTCCCTCCTTAAAAATTACTCAATCAAGATATAAGTAACTTCTTCCTTCCAAATCCTTCACTTCCCCTCCCAACCCCTCAATCCAAACGAAGCGTCAGGGTTATGCTCATAGTTTAGGTCATCAAGACTAAATATTTTCGTCATACCTTGGTTCAACATTTTGAGAATTCCTTGAGGAGTTCCGTTGAAGCTTCTTGATCCTCAAGGTACTATACAATGGTGATTCAGCAAGCCCAAGCTCATTTTCTGCCTCGGAGAAGTCACTCTTCCGAGCTTCCTCCATCTTTCCACCAGTGTCCACATCAGAAAGCAATGTCACAGCAACATCAGACTTCTGAATTTTACCTGTCAGTTGATTCTTAGCCTTGACCTTACTATCAGGCTTGCTTTTCCTAATGCCCCCTTGCCTCACATTAAGCGCTTGCTTAAACTGCTCCTCTTCGTGTTCTGGGTGAACTTTCTTGGAGATTGCCCTCTGGAAGCTGAAGAATGCATCAGAGATGTTATCCTGCTTGGGTACCTCTTGTGAACCCAAAAATCCTCTTGTACTGTTCTCTATTGACGGGATAACCGGTATTGTGGCAACGGATTTATTGACATGTACTCTAGCTGGAAACTGGAGTTTACTGATTGGTTGGTTATCAGTTGTGTCAGGCTTGACCCTGCTCTTAGTTACGGACCCTCTATCAGTTGACAATGATCTCCTCACAGGTGGGGATGGTGACCTTGGCTTGCTAGAGTTCACTAGTCTCTCTTCAGCGAGGAAAGGCATTTTTGGCATAGGATCCTTATCTGAGAACTTTGAGGGAAAACGAGACCTCCTTTGCTTCCCAGAAGAGCAGCTCCTTACCTGAAATTCAAGTTTTCACTACATGTAAATGGAATCATTCAATTTTACAACCCCAGGGATTGAAGTCTGATTATCAACATGAATCAGATTATTTTAAGTTCCCAATAATAAGGTAATATAAATGCAGTGTAATTACCATATGTGGGGGTGCATCAAGTCCAGACTGGATAACAAATTTCGTAACTCAAAATGCTAGGTAATAGTAAATGAGGTAAATTCCATTACAAATGACGTAAATCACTTCCGTAATGTGATTATTATTGGCTGTTTCGCCTTGCCTTACCTCAGAGCTTCTAGTATCATTGACAGGTCGTTGAGAGATTTCGGGCTTCAAGCTGGCACTAGTAACATATTTTGGCATATGCAGAGGTGAAACAGTTCGTGCTCTTAGGGAATCTATGGGGCCTCGAGTACTCGCGCTTCTCAATTGCTCCAGTTCAGCTTCTTTTCTCTCTAGGGTGAGCTTGAGGTCCGAGATCTGAGTTAATAGTAAATGAAAAAAATAAATTCCAGTTACAGTGAATCACAAGTACAACTGAACAAGGGATTGGCCAGGAGTAGACCTCATCTTTGAGTTCTCGGATTTCACCAGTTTCTTTATTAGATTGCGCAGCTCCAAGCTCTATTGAGGCAACTCTCTCAGCAAACTTGAGGGTGCTAATAGTCTCTCCTACTGCATTAACCTCAGGATTTATATGAACGAACATCAATGTCTTAGCATGCCCACCTACAAAGACAATGAGATTAAGGTAGATATCATAGCAACTCTGCAAAAGAAAAAAAAAGCCCTTAAAGCTACAATAATAGGTCTTCCAAAAGAGAGTCACTGAAATAGAAGGCAAATGGCTGTTAACTCTGCCATTTAAGCATTCAATTCTTTTAGTCAAAATAATAGCAGTCACAGCATTTTTCATAAAATGAATGAGAAACTCCCATTACCTAATGAGTCTTGTAGTACTTGAGTAAGCTTGCTATTTCTATAAGGAATATGTGTACTCTTTTGTGCAAGTGCATAGATGACATCTCCGAGTGCAGAGAGCGATCTGTTTATATGTTGGGCTTCCTTCAGTCTTTCACCAACAGCCTCAGATTTATCCACTCTCTCACTTCCGGCCAGATCCACTAAATGTAGGCAACCCTTTAGGATGGATCCAGAAACCAAATCTTTTCCTCGGACGTGAACTGTCAAAATACTGCAAAGTCCAAGGCAGCAGACTATTATCAAGAATCACTGCACAACTTAAAACACTGAAAAATGTAAAAATATTTCAAACAACGGGCCTACCTATGGGAACGGCTACTGCGTTCATTTAAAGCTGTAGCACCCACAGCACGGTTTCTTTGGCCGATTTTCATCAAATCAAGAACATCTTGAGTACATTTAACTGGAACCAAACATGCGTCGGGCACATTGAGGCCATTCAATTGAGAATTGTTGCGTATGTCTAACGTGCAGGTAGTTAAGGTGTAAAAGTAAAGTATAATAGATGATTACTGGTGCTTTCAAATTGACAAACAGTAGATGATATTACTGATTCCTTAAATCTGAAAAAGCCCAGATTAGATTGACTAGTAGCTCCATACAGAAACTTATCAAGTTACTTATAGAAGTAAATACTAAAAGGATATCGTCTATTAGATCCATCAATGACCAATAGATCTCTCACTTGTTCATTGTATATCTCAATCATCTGGACTCCGACTTCATATTCTATAATGTCCACCCTCGCCTTTGAAATTTGAAACAAGTCACGCAAAGCTCGATAGTTTACACCCCATGTCTCCTCTGTTGTAAAGTCAGGACCACTCTGTAAAAGCGAAAGACAGAAAAAGAACCAATCCTAAGAATTCATACATAATACAGGGGACACAGAGGCAATCGTCTCTTTTTCATCCAGGGTAACAAAAAACTAGTGTATTGAATCCTGAAAAATAGCATGTGGCAAAATATGCAGTATGCTAAGAAAATAAAGTGGTAGTTGTTGGATTTGGACCAAACCAAACAGAATGTGTAGCAATTAGACAATACAACTATCAGATGCAATAATGGTGTTTGACACGTGCAGAACTTGTAAATTCAAGTCCCATACAACCCAAAAGAGCATGCCTCGTAGCAGCATTGATGTTGTATGAAAAAGCTTTCTAGAAACATTAATTCACTTATCACAAAAGGATTCTTGAGTTACACTGTCATTTAAGTAAACTCAATGCTACTAATCACAATTGCAATAGGTTTGTTTGGAGTTACCATTGTATACGTCTTCCCTGAACCAGTCTGTCCATAGGCAAAAATGCAAACATTAAAACCATCTAGAACAGATCTGATCAGTGGCTGAGTGTCTCCATATATTTGCTCTGCACATAAAAAGAGACATCAACAGGATGAAATCTTATGAGTATGCAACCTATAAATAGAGAGTAAAAATGAATCTATAGCAAGTTTTAATGGCAAGTCAGTATGATTACGCCTTTCTGACGGAAAATTGGGCTATGTTCCGTTGATGTACTGCATGGGGAAAATATCCAAGATGTCATGGACATGCCAATGCCAACATGGAAATTCTTCAAAAACAGCACACAGACTTCCCTTCCCCTCATTCTATAAACCTTATCAGCTGGTTGATGGAAGTGTCAGAAATCATTATTATTCATTTTCAAATTCTGGACATATCGGGGTGCATTCTGTAGATGACAGAGCACCTTGGACTTCACAGCCTATTCTTTGTCCAACACATAGCTCCCCCTAGAAGCATCCGTAGCACATAAATGCAGTGACTTTTTTTTTTCCTTCATTTTTTGGATAGGAAAACTACTTGATACATTGTCCTGTTGATTACTTAAAACCAGCAGTATCCCACAATCAAGAAAGTTCAACTTATTCTATAGTGCCATGAAGTAATATCAAATAGTTAAGGACTGATTTTAGAAAGAAATGTACCTTGGGTCACATTTGTTGCAAACACTTTATTGAAAGTGAACACCCTTCTTGCATCTTTACCCTGCCTAGAAGGATTGACAATCATGATATTTCCATTTTCTCCAATGTAGTCCACTGTTGACCGGCCATCAGATTGTCCTGGAAGGAAGGGCCTAACTCTACAGTAAACCCTAATTGTTCCTGTCAGATAGCACAATCCAATGAATAAGCTCATGTTTCATGAAACTGACAAAACATTAAGCTGAGAATTCAGGTAATCACCTTTTAGGTCTTGGACTAGATTATAAAGTAGGCGGTTTTCCTCCAAAACTTTGTGATAGGAAGAAGAGGCCACTTCAAGGCCCTTAATATGATGCTCTAAGGAAATGAAGAGTGTTAGTTTGCCAAAAGTTTAAACTGAAGCTTTGAATAATTACTTTAGACTCCGTCTGTGTAACCAGGTATAATCTAAATGTGGAAAATCCTCCAAGTTCTTACCAAGCCTTGTACGTTCTTCCTCCCAGCCTGCTTGAACCTGCTTGACTTCCAGTTTTGCCTCTTGAAAACATGATTTAAGCTCCTGAAAATATCCAATGAAAGAAAAGTAGAATAATACATGATGTAAGAAAGATAATTTTTAAGGTTTAAAATGGCAGGTGCATGGAAAATCAGGAAAGATGATCATTCTAATCATTCATATGCAATATATTTAGGAGAGTAAAAGACCCACACTGCTCCTTCATTCTTTTCTCTCTTCTTTTTCCTGTCTGTATTGCAAACGAACTACTGCCCCAAAACTCGTCCACATTGGACAATATTGACCGTTTTCCAGAATTTTAACTACTTGAAATCTCTAATCAGAGCAAATCAAAGTATGGGCTGAAAATAACACATTTCATTTAATACATGAAGAAAAGGGAGCATTGACTTCAGTATTTAACAGCTATACCTCAAGCTGTTTCTGTTGAAGATCAAGTAGTTCTGCATTACCATCAGAGTGACCAATACTATGCCAGCTGACTTCCCGTTTCCCACCACAGATGCAGAATTTGGACAAATCACTTGATACCAAACCAGTTCTTTGAGAAAGATATTTTGAAATGGCCTCTAGGAATTCCTGTTTTGATAGAGGAATCCCATCACCTTTCAACATTTTCTTCAGAAGCAGTCCGAGCTGTAGGAGGCAGTAAAGAAATTTACATCAGTTCAATGCAGAGGTGGAAACCGATTGTAAAATCAATACCATCAAAGTGCTTATGCAGATAATTAAAGAACAACTATATATAGCAACATCAACAGTTGTTATGACCTGAATGCATTCAGAAACAAGCTGCGCTGAGAAATCCTTAACCACCTTCCTGAGTACAGTATCAATGACCTACAACACCAGAAGACTATTAGATTCCACAAAACCAACGCCCTATGGGCATCTAGACTGCAAGAGAGTACATGGTCTGAGGAAGAATGATGCAAAATACAAAGGCACTATAATTGGTAAGTCAAGTACCAAGCATTGACAACTTTTTACAGTTTTAAAAAAAATTACATAGACTGTCCTACCAGTTTCGTACCCAAATCACAATTGATTCACGTCAGTCAACATAGGCATTATCTTGACTAAATAACAGAACATACCTGATGTACGTTGGGCACGTGTAGAGATGGCCATTAGTATGTTAATTTTCAGCTTCTTGTACCATCACCATGTCAGGTACTCTCAAACACTAACACCATTATATGATCCTAATAAAATACATTTTCACAGCTCAAATGGTGCTGAAATTTGTTCTATACTTACCTAATTTATGCATGTAAAATAAAATCATAATGATCTTTATCTCATAATCTCAATTTGTTCAATTCAGGCACCAATCCCCGTATAAATTAAATGAGCAGACATACTAAGTAGATAAATTACTAACTATAGTACAAAAAACGGAACGGATCTTACCTACCATTGCATTCAAAGACAAATCTTCAATTCCATTCCTTTCTGTGAGATAAGCCTGTAGCAGACCAAGCCCAAAACGATCAAAAAGGAAGGTTAGTGCATTGGCAGCTTTGGATTCTTCAACTGAGACCTCACTGGAAAGGTGGAGAAATTCCAATAGCTGTTCATATTGGGATGATTCAGATTCATCCACAGACTCATCAGCACTTTCACTGCCAACCAACGAAGACGGTGACCCCTTCGGAAATGATGTGATCCTCACGGTTCCACCATACCTCCAAACCCCAATTCCACCTGCTTGCTTCCACTCATAATAACCTTTCAAACAAAGAATGCAGTCTACAACTTTACTCGATGAGCCTCCCTGTAAGTCCAAGTTCGCCAAATTCAAGAAATGGCATTGTGTATGTAATTTAATAAACTTCAATGGGTTTTCAAATAAAGATCCTAGAGGGTGGAAAGATAATCAAAACCTTTTCCAAATCAGAGGCTTCGAATGTGAGGAGCTTCATGTTGCCGACGGCCACGAGGAAATTCCTCATGTTCTCGAAATACTGAATTGCAGACTGGGCTGCACCATCCGTCGACTGAACATCGGTGATCGGATTTTCCACCACCTATTTTTCACATCATGCGACAGAATCATTGAGTAAAGAATCAATTTTTTGTTTTTCCTTTTCTGAGAGTAATATAGTTGTGAAGTTGTTGATGCCTGTAATAGTTAGTAGTACCTTGTGGACAGCGCCTGGATTGACTCTGTTGAGAACGTTGCAGAGGATGAGGCCATTGCGGAGAGCGAGACAGAATTCTTCTTCGGAGGGTTCTTTCGGGAGTACCTCCGACGCACCTTGGTCCATCTGCCGTAGCCATTCCGATGCTTGGTACCTCCTTGAAGCTGAAACACAGTGACAAAATCATCCATCAGTCAATCGGAAACACTTTTATAATTACTTGAAAGGGTTTAGATTTTGTAACCTCAAGCCCCATTTTACATTACAGTAGGGGATGCTATGACTGTTAAACATCAACTGCCACGGCCTTGGACCGGCGAAGATGAGATGACCGAACTCGTCCCGCATGGAACATTCAAAACGGAATGGTTGCAGAGGGATAGAGTTGTTAAACTGAATTTGCGTGGGTATGAAAGCGGGTCGTTATAGTTGTTAGGAATTAGTGTAACTAATAATTATTTAAAACTTAATTATAAATAAAGGTTTGTACTTGCAGAGTAAAAATGAATCTCTAATAAAATTTTTGTACAAATATAAAAATAAAAATAGTGATAGATTTTTTAAATAAATACGAAAATAGATGTGTCAATTCCCATTCCACTTGCCATCCCTACTAACACCCCATTCCAAGATTAGCTGCTATTTTTTTAATTTTTTTTTCTACAACTGATAACTTATTTAAGGAAACGCTCGTAAACAGATAATTTATCAGTCTTAAATAAGGCATGAATTCTTTTACTCTTTGAGTGATAACACCAGTTTCATAATTAAGAAACCAATCATTTACTAATCTTAAATTCTTCCGGCCTTTTGAGCCAGTGTAATAATTTTTTTCTTAAAGAATAGTTCATGCAATGCATAGGACGCGAATATTGCAAAAGCAATATATTCTTATTTTCTACTGCTTCTCAAATGATCCTTCTCAACTCAATAGACGAGGTACTGTGCAGAATTCTCTCATTTTTTTTCAGATTTCCAGCTAAATATATGAGGTAAATTGTCAACTAGGAAGGGAAGGGAAATTTTAAAATTCTCTTTTTTGTTATCTTTCATTTGTTTGATTCTATCTAAGAAAGAAATGAAAAAAAAAAAAAGAAAAAGTAAGAAATTTTTTAAATCACTCTGTTTTTTTTTCTCTCTCTTCTTTTCTTGCACTTTCTTTTTATTTCTTTACAAAACTAAATAGAAAAGAGAGTATTTTTTTCTTCATTTTCTCTTTTCTTTTTTTTATCATTCCCTCCTACAAGTACCAAACAGGCTGTAACAATTTTAGGTAGTGCAGCCCAACAAGATGGACTCAAGATTGTTGTTGTTAGCATCAGTACTATAATGAGAAGTTCCTAACCATAACCATCCGAACCATGTTGTTTTTCTCTATAATATATCTAATATTTACCAATTGTGAAGTTGAGGCCGTTGAGGATATTAGCTTCCAATCTCCACTAATGCCTCTAAAAAAGGTATGTTACCCAATATTAAATAAAGAGAGGTATGTTCACGATCAAGATAGTCCTAAGTGCTAATCAGGTGTTCTTTGGGCATGTTAAAAAAAAAGGGCCCAGACTGGACCCACCACTTCAAGGTCTGGCCCATATCAATATGAGTACCGGGGGTACCACCACCACATCACTTTTTTTTAACGCTTGCTGGTTGATGGTCGGCCTACCACAACTGCGCAACATCATGATTTGCCCAACCCAATCTTTCTTTAATTTTTCTCTTTAGATCTTAATTCCCGGAATCCAACCACACCAACTAATATCTTTAGACTTTAGAGACAGAGAGGAAGCACACTAACTAATATCTTTAGACTACTCTTAGAGAGAGGAAGGCCCCATTTGAAGTTACTACCTCTTCTTGAGGTGCTTCTCCTTCATTAAAAAGTTGAAACACCCAATGGGACGTTTAGTTTATTATGATGCTTTTGCTTAAAATTAAGCACAAAACTAACCTTCAAAAAATTTGTACAAAATTCCATTAAATAATGTGAAAATAATGTTTTTGTACTTAAAGAAGTATCACGATGTGTGGAGTTTACGCATACTTGCATTAATTCCGTACAAATTCCAATTTTCAAACTTGACTGTAAGCTAAAGTGATAATTCCATACACACTTCAGTAATTTGTAAGCAATCTTTCCCCATATTCTAAACTTACTTTTTTAGAACCACTAAATAAACATTTCTTCTAAACGGAGTGCTAGATTTTTATTTATTTATTTATTTATTTTGAAATTGTAGTTAAAGATGTCTAAACCCGTTTACATAAATCTCAATTAATTTCCTTCTCGGTTTGATAAAAAACAAACTATTTATACCGAACTAAAATATTAACAAAGGTTAAATTTATCGCAAACTGATTCCAAAAGTTGAAGCTGAGGTGGCCACAGCAAACCCACTTAACCAATTAGGACACCAACTAAGGACAATCACTCGGTTGAGGTGCTAGATTTTTCTTTTCCCTTTTTTGTATTGTTGTTCATATATCTTTTTTACTTTACTAGGTGCCAGCAACATCGACTGCTTCCAGAGCAATGTACACGCCATAAAAGCATTTTACCACAGATGGCTGCTACTCTGGCATATTTTTCAATTGTTCTTCGAATTGAAAGACTGATAATTCTAATGTTACAATCAATGAAGGTGTTCTAAGGTCAGGGAATAGGTACCTGCTTCTTCGGCTTTCCTCTGGGCTAGCTCATGGTCGTTGATGATCTCTTCAGCATATGAAGCGTCAGTGTTATTTATAATAGAATTCAAACCCTTGAGTCCTCTCAAGTTCTTGCAAGGAGAAGTGAATATTGAATTGTAGTTGCTTTCTTGCGGCATTGTTGCCCACTTTTCTCTCTCACCGCCGATTCTATAATTCGAACAAGTCATCTCTCCCGACGATCACTGTCCCAAAAAGCAAACATTGCACAGTCAAGGCCAGTCGCCGTAAATTCTTCCAAGATTTCACCTAGATTTCAGAAGTAATAACATTCAAACTAAGATCTTGGACAGTAATATTCATGAATCATCATCATCCGAGAGAGAGAGAGAAACAGAGAGAGAGGTGTCTGGTGCTTTCTCTGTTTCTGCTCTGTTTTTGAATGCCAATTGATGAATTCATGAAACAATAAAAAAAAAACTGTAATCAAGAAAAGAAAAAGATTTTGATGCCGATGATGATAAAAGAAGATGCTTCGTATGAAATAGAGAGTTCTAGTGCTAGTTATGTGATTCTTACCTATACGCCGATGAAAAGACACTGATATTTTGAATTCTCCGCCGAATTGAAAAGAAAGGAAAAGAAAGTTGGAGTCTTTGCAGATTAGATTTGGATCCGATCTGAACTAGAATGGGGAGGCGAAACAAGCTTCTCGTGTGTTGAGAATGAGAGCATTCAAAAATACCAGAGTCTCATTAAATGCTAGAGAGAGATATAGATACAACGATATAGATATAGAGAGAGAGAATCTAGAGGGGGGAGAGAGAAAATAAAGAGACCCCGGATGAAATAAAAGTTCCGTTTGTCATGCGCTGTTGGACCAGAAATAAAGATTTGACGGAGGGGGTTAACGGAGTCGTAACGTGTTAGCCCAAATGGCGGGGGACCTTAACGGAACATTAGGCTAAGGTGGGAGACGGCGTTAGAACGATGGCGAAAACCGTGAAATGTTATTGCAAACGGTGGATTGAATTGCGGTCACCTGAGATTGGGGTTTTGAATTGAGGTTGTCCCTCCACGTGGCGAGTAATGAAACCAAACCAGGTTATGACAAGTGTGTTCCTTGTGGGACCCTTTGAACGTTGGACTGGGCGGCAAGATCTTCCAAATATTATGAAAAATTTATCCTAGGTAAAGTAATATCAAAGTAAATATCTTTAAAATTTTGATGTACTAGATTTTTTTTTCCTTTCTTAAAGAGTCAAGTGATTCTCGTCTTTCTCCCAAAGTTGTATTACAAAAATAGTGTAGTTTTAAAATTTACGTTTTAAAATCGTGTTGTTTTAAATTTAAATTGGTCCAAAAGTTTTGAAGATACATACAGTTTAAAAAACACAACTTTTATGTGATATTTCAAATCTCATAAATTATATTTTGAAACATAAATTCAGGTATGAAGTCGTATTTTCAAAACATAACTTCTAGATCAGCTTAAGTTTGATAAATAAATTTAAAATAATTTTAAGCCATTTTGATTTGGGCATACACTGTTTCTCACACAGGAACGGAACTAGAAATTTTATTGAGAGGTTATGAAAGACTAAGGTAAAATTTTTAAAATTATGTTGAGGGACTAAAATTAAAAAAATCTTGAATTTTGAAAGGTTGAGGTAAATTTTTTTAAATTTTGTTGGGGCAAAAGTTAAAATTCTTAAATTGTAAAATCTTTTTAATTTTGTTGGGACTAAGGTAAAATTCATGAAATTTGAAAGGTCAAAAGGAAATTTTTTAAAATTTGGAGAGGGCCAATATCTTAGGGGTGGACACAGGCCCAAAGGTCCGCTCAAACCCGCCCATCATGTATAGGGTTTAAAAATTTTCTTTAGGTTTGATTAGTCTAATGGACGAGCTTGAAAATTGTGTTAAAAGCCCAGTCCAGCCCAAGATATATATAAAATAATGTATTTTTATATTGTTATTATATATATATTTAACTTTATTTTTGAAAAAAATAAAAAATATTTTAAAATTAAGTGGGTTGGCTTTGGAATTATAATTTTTATTTTGATTGGGCTTAAGAATTAATTTTAGGCTTGATGAGAATTTGTTTTTAGTGTAGGCCCGATCAAACCCTCTCGGTTTGTCCAATGTCTACCCCTATAATGTACACACACTTTTATAAATACACAAAATTAATAAGACTCAAGTAAAATTTTTATTAAAGTAGAAGAGGCCATGGCTCATTGTCTAATCATGATACTATCACTACTCTCATATAGATGTGAGTCTCCATATTAGCCATCTTGGAGATCACTCGGCCCCTCTAGCCTTCATCTTCTAACACATCTATAGACTTTCACGTAATTTTTCAAAATAATCAAATAATTTCTCTAAAATTAGAAATAATAGCATATATATTCCTAGTCCATATATATATATAGAGAGAGAGGTGCTGTTATAAAACCCTTTGGTCTATGATGTTTATGGTACGAGTCACCTTGTGGATGCGCATGCTAAGCTCGCTCTATGATAATGATCAAAGCTATTGCATAAACTAATGCATGACCAAGTTTTAAGAATCAATTAGTGTTCTACAACCACGGCTTTGGTAATCAAAGAGTGGTCCTTATGAAGTGGTCGAGATCATAACATGGGTTTATTTTAAGTGACCTTTAGCTAGCAAAGTTTGATCAAAAGGAAACAAATTGAGCTAAGTTATGATCAGCTCTGTAAAACTAACCAAGTTTTTTGATCTTGACTCGTATTTGACTTGTTAAGAGTTTATTTAAGATTAAATGTATTTCATAACCCGTTAATTTTTGGAGCTTCGGCTTAGTTTCGGCTAGTTAAAGTCAAACATGCATGGCTTTATAAAAGTCCAAGCTAGTCAAACTTGACTCAATTAAAACTATTTCGAGATCGAGCCAAAAGTTGAATAAACTAAACTTGATACATTTTAAAATTGATTAAGTTTTTAATCAAAGTTTGAACAACTTACTACTTAGCTCAATCATTTACAATTTTAGTCACGATGAAAAAATTTGCAACCATAAATGGATATTAGGGAAATGACGAAAAGATGAATAATGGACAATAGGGAAAATGGCAAATGAAAAAGAACAAAAAGAGTTTAAAATGATCGGGCATTCCTAATTTTCTTGTATTATTTGTGTTGCCGACTCAGTGAGATTAAATAAACCGGCAATGATTTTTATTTATTTTTAAGCTTAAAGCGATAAAAAAAAGAGAAGGAAGAAAATTTCAACAAATTTGGCATCATGCAAAGACAATTCAGATTTCATAATAGGGCCAAAAGATATACTATTCCACTTCAAATAAATAAAATACCTAAAATCAGGAGAACTATTTTAAAATTTGACACCTAATATCAAGAGAATCATTTAATTTTAATTTCAAAATTTTGTCTCCTGACACATTTTTAGTATATTCTATATACATTTATGGCTTCAGACCCCACGAATTCATATTAAATTATGTGCTATGTACCAAAGGTTTGATTTTGTTTTTTCTGTTTCTTTATTATTAAAGTAGAATGATTCATTACTTTTATTTGAAACTTAGATGAAAACCTTAACAAATCAAGTAGATATGATAGACTTTCCTCCTCATATTCCATAAAGATCATAAGTCATTAAACACTAAAAATTTCCCATTTGTTTCTCCCACTAAAATCCCCAGCTTTTTTTTTTTTTTCTCTCTTCAAATTCTTTTGTGGGTATAAAAATAGTAGAATCCCAGTGTTTGCCAGTCTGGTCTCTGGTGTTTGGGAGGAAGAAAAAAAAGGGGTAGGTGAGCAAGGCATAAATACCAAAAAAAGTGAACGTTAGAGGTTTGAAATGAATAAGAGCCAAAGACCAAGGTCCATTTTCGAACGTTGGATTCCCCACTTTAAATGATTGCAGAGGTAAAGCTTTCTCAAGTGTGCTTTCACATTTTGTACCCCATTAATTGGACCATTTGTAGAGAAGAATCCCTCCACGTTTATCTAGATTCTTGAAGGTAATGTGAGAAAGAGTTACCTTAGAAGAAAGTCTACTGGGTCAAAGATAAAATAACACTGCTCAATTCCTTTCTGCCCTGTGAATAGTTGATAAATGTTTCTTCTACAGAATTGAGGGCCGATAAAGAGAAAAATGGCACATCAATATTACATTTGGAGGACTTGTTTGTGTTTGCTTTTTATGGTTTACTACTACAATAAAAGAAACTTTATCAGTATTTGATGTTGTCTACTTTGTTTCGATGTAACTTATTTACTATTTGTTGGCTTAAATTTATGTTTTTTGAGTAGTTGGCTTAAACTTTCGACATTTTTTTTAAAACTAGTTTTAAAGGTTAAAATTCCATAAGCTAAAGGCTGGTAAATAAGTTACATTCAAATGAAAAAAAGTTTTAATTTATTCGAGTAATAGAAAGTTGTAGATTACACCTCAATTTCCTCCAATATGTGCATTTCAGCAAGTTTAATTGGATTACTTCAACTGCACAACTCAAAACAACAATCCTCCTTTGAAAATTTCACACAAATTTGATTCAAATCAAATAACTGCAATTATCAGAGGAAGAAAATTAGGGTAAATCACAAATTACTGAAGAATGCGAGTTATTTTATGTAGGTCACAGTCTACTAATTTCCACTTAAAATTAAAGTTATGAGGCAAGTTTTAATTCATGAATCATGATGTTCCACTGCGCAACTCTAAGTAGGTGCCATCAGCCATGAGAATTTTGATAATTAAATTTGCCGTTTTGAACCTTCATACATGACAAGATCAAACACAACCCTTCATCAATCAGCTAGAGTCATGAAATTTATGCAATATAATATACAAAGAGTGGAGGTACTTGATAATGAAGTATTTAAACTAATACAAGAGATTGCCCAACCCCCCAAACAACTAAAAATTAACGCAAAACTCCGCCGTAATTGTGGGGTTGCTTTGCCTTTTTTGCAGGAGTTTCATATGTAATTGCGAAGGAAGGAATAAACATCTTCAACTTTAGGACCTTAGGTAGGGAAAAGGTGGAGAAATACTAAGGCAATGGCAATGAGTGTGTGTGTAATGTAAAGAAGCCCATTGCTTTCCCTTTTTTGACGAGAAGTTTTTATGTTCTTGCTGCATAAGAAGGCATGATTGTTTGGGCCTTGTTTGGGTCCCCACTCTATTATTACCGCATGCTACTTCTCTCTCATGTTTGTGGCCTTCCGTTTTTCATTTGTGCAGAGCAAAATGGCATTGGGTGACAACCAAACTCCGAGCACTAGCTATCACTCTCATTTGCCCAACTTTGGAACAATCCTTAAACAAAGTAAAGGCAGAGACTATAATAGTGAGGATGCGATTGCATTTTGGTGGAGTAATCAACTCGATTTTGCATAAAGCCTTTGCCTTTGAGCGCATGAGACAATTTAGTAGCCAGCACTTAGGCCTGTTTGATACTTGAGGAAAGAAAAGAAAAGAAAAAAAAGCAAATGTAAAATTCTCTTCCTTTGTTTAGTTTTTAATAGTGAGGATGCAATTGCATTTTGGTGGAGTAATCAACTTGATTTTGCATAAAGCCTTTGCCTTTGAGCGCATGAGACAATTTAGTAGCCAGCACTTAGGCCTGTTTGATACTTGAGGAAAGAAAAGAAAAAAAAGCAAATGTAAAATTCTCTTCATTTGTTTAGTTTCTAAGTAAGGAGGGTTTCTCTTCCATTTCTCTTCTATTTCTTTTTAATAGTTATTCTATTATTTGTTTTCTCTTACCTTTCAATTTCAAAGAATAAAAAGTAATTTTCCTTTCATTTTCCTCTCAAATTCTTTGCAAAATCAAACACAAGAAAGAAATCATTTTTCCTTCAATATTCTCTGTCATTTTTTTTCTCTACCTTTCTTTTCCTTCCACAAATATCAAATGGACCCTTAGTTTTCCAGCTCATCATCTAGGTTTCGACCCCCATCCCCCCTCCCACGTCTTCTGCCTCCTTGGACCGAAAACAGAGGGAAAATAGCCTTTACCTTTCTTTTATCCCCTTGTCATTTTTTATGATGGCACAAGGTGTCTGCTGTGTTTTCAAATATTGTGAATGGACTGGACCCTGAGAGCATCAACTGGTCCTAGCAAGTATTAGATTTAAAATGGTTGACCCAAAAAAAATTTTGAAAATGGTTTTTCGGAAAACAATTTACCAAATGAGTTTTTTGGATCAGTTTTTGTTTTTGTTTTTGTTTTCGAGAACATAAAACAGTTTTTAAAAATGGGTGCCCTTAAAATAAATTGCACTATTGGTTACAACAATTGATCTAGACTCTTTTAAGATTTTTTTTTTAAACGTTGTTTTTGGGGTTTTCATTTTCTCTAGCCATGAAGAACAATCCAACCTACCCTACTTCATTTCATCTTTTGCTTGCATATTGTCTGACATTGTCTTCTTGCAAATTGACTGCAATAATCAGTCTTTTGTTGTTGTTGTTTGTTAATTAAATAAGAAATTGAGCAGCAAATTAGCCACACCAACTTCATTCCTGGTGGGCGGACTTTCCAAATGTTAATGGTCCGTTTGGACGTCACAAGCTTTTGTTCTGACTTGGAAAAACTGCTTCTCGAATGGAAACAGGCTTGACCCAAATCTGGAACTATTATAAATTGTGCTTTCTTGCCCCCGTCACAGCCCAACTTGATTACAGAGTGAGATTGTACAAAGTGAGCTGACATAGAAAGCCCCTAAAGTGGCCTCTGATTTTTTTTCCCTTCTTTTTATGGAGGCTATTTTCAAGGTCTCATTTCTTAGACTTAGGTTTGGAACTTGTGAAAGAGAAAGAGAAACGAAGTAAAAGGAAGTGGGAGAGAAACGGTAAGGAAAGTGATGTGAATTTTCATTTTTTGAATTCTCCCATGCTAAAAACCAAACAAAGGAAGTAAGAATTTTAGTCTTAAGAAATTCTTATGGAATTTTAGTCTTAAGAAATTCTTATGGGTAATGGATTTTGCATCTTAGCACTGGCCTATGTTTAATATTCTACCATTAGTTGAATTAGTCTAATATATATTTAAGGAGAAACTTCTGGTTAGTCAGTCTTTGTGGAAAATTTGTAGGCTAGACTGCAAAATCACAAGGGTAAAATGGATCTTTCAAAGAAACTGCAACTGGAAATAACATTTCAAATTTTCTTTTCTACAAAAAATACATATTTTTTCTTTGTGCTAAAATATGGAATTTTGAATTGTTTACCTACAAATATTAAACTTTTGTCATAAATTCTTTACACTAATTTTATACAATACACTAAGGTCTAGTCTGGTATGTGGTTTTGTCCAAGTCCCCAAAAAAATAAAATTGTGTGCATCTAACAGTAATTAGTGCTAGACTGCAAAGTCACAGAGCAGATGATAGATATATTTAAGACTCGTGTGGTAGGATTTTTTGACCTAACTTTTTTTTAGCTTATAAGTAAAAAAGTTAAATTTATTTTTTTTATTTTTTATCTTTAGCTTATAAAAACAAAAAAACAAAAAAATTCTAATTTTTTTCTTTTAAAAACCAAACAGCCCTTAAACAGTTATGTATCTTATAACAGCGTGAATGCTCTACCTTCATAAATGAAATTGCTCATCAAAAGGTAAACAGAATAAGACATCTCTCCAACCCCAGGAACCACCTACCATTATTTTTTTTCCCCCACAGCAAAATAAGTATCTATAATGATATCCAAATACAATATCATTATATATCACCACTTTAATATTGTGTTTGAAATGCATATTTATCAAAAAAAAGTAAAGAAAAATAAAAGAGTAAAAAGAACAATAATACTTTTTCACTTTGTTATCACCTTCTCTTTTTTTTTTTTTTTTCATCGCTAAATCGTTGACCCACACAGCCTAATAATAATTCGTGCCCCAGTAGGAAAAACAAAAATATTCACTTGTTGTTTAACTTAAAATTATCGAGCACCGTATGTGCATTACGCATGGAGCGCAATATATATATATATATATATTTATTTATATGGATAATTTACATCAGGAAATTGTAAGTTGGATTATGTAATGTCAATACGTCATGAAGAGAAGTCGTATTGGCTCGTTAAAGATAGGTAGATAGACGATGGATCGACGGTCAATGCTTAACCAGCACAGATTGGACGTGGATCGAATCTTATCTTTGCGCGCGTAATCACAGGCAAATTCATGGTTAACTTCTCATACGCTTGGACTTTGGGAGCCATGGTTGGTTTCAAGGATATTATTGGCCTATCAATGGCTGTCGTTGGTCAAATTTGGATTGCCCTGTAACTTAATCGGCACCATTATTCCTAGTGTGAGGACAGAAAATGGATTGAAGTCATTGCTCATTTGATACATAAAATTTGTGTGATTTATATAGATAATGAAATTCATAAATTCTAGAGAATAGTCACTAGCGAAAGGGCAAGGGCGGCTCGTTATCCTCAAAATTTTTTTTTATTTTTATATCTCATTTATATTTTGGGTATTGACGATCAAATATAGTGTTTAGCCCCCTAGAACTCTAAAATTTTGATTTTGATCCTCGTAAAATTTAAAACATTTTACCTTTACACTACTCAATAAAAATCTAAAGTCTACCACTAAGAGTTTGTTTGGAACTTGGAAGAAAAAAGAAAAGAGAAAAGAAGAGAAGATGACTTTTTTTTTCCTGTTTGATTTTGAAAAGAAAATAAAAAAAATGAAAGGAAATAAGATAGGTAAAAAAAAGAAATTGCATGCTTTTTTATTCTTCTTATTTTTTCTTATTTTTTCTTCTATTTCTTTTTTAAGTAGAATTAAACAAATTTTTTTTTTTTAAATTTGTTTTTCCTTCCCTTTCCTCGGTCAGCTCTGTCAAGTTCCAAGCAAATTGTTACAGTAGTAAGTAAAAAATGTGAACACCTTCTAAAAAAATAATAATAATTTATAATTTTATAGTCTCTGTCATGGCATGGTGACCTCAGGCTGGAGTCGGGGACCCACGCCGTTAACATACCAACGACAGCAATTTCAGGACCATTCGCCACAAGCCTCACCATCACCTCTCCCCCCACTTGTAATTATCCAGTCCATTTTGTTAAATGGAGAAAAATAAACTTAATTTTTTTAATTACTCAAATAGCCTAACAAGATATATAAATAACGTATACAGCTTCGAGGGAGTTATGGACAAGACTTGATAATGCTGCAAACTTTCTTCCATGGGAAATGGACCTGCTAACAATCTTCTATGCAAAATGGAAACTCATTTTGTAGTGTCAGTTTCTATTTTTTTAATTTTATTATATTAAAATCACCGAGATTACATTTGATAAATTGGTTTTGAAAATATTTTTTAAAATTTTATTTTCTAAAAGTACCTGTAAGTGGGATTCTTCGGGAAGGCTGGGCCGATCTCTCAAGCCCAACGTGGATAAGTCCAAACTTCTTCCTGCAAGACGAATGGGTTAGAATGGGTCGACCCTAGGTGGGTCGATCTCACTCCGAAGGTTAAGTCAGCAAACTTTAGTCGAGAAGTATGAATTGGAGTGGTGTAAGTCAGGGGTTCATTCTCCATACCTGGCTCTCGATTCCTCGGGCTTTTTATAGTCCTTCGGGGAGTTTTTCTTTGGCCTATCAGCTGGCTCTCATGGTCTGCTGGTTAGGCATCATCATTGACGCCGCCTGGCCACCTGCAGCGTCTGGCGCATCGTCGTGGGGGGATTCCGGTTGACCGGACGTGCACGTCGACGTTTGTGTGGGCGGCCACTCGTGCATTAAATGCAAGTCAACTCCGCATTTAATGCTCTAAGACCGCCAGCGATTTGCGCAAACCGTTGGCTGTCCGGGCCACGCTGGGAGGAGGTCGGTAATTTGGGCCGGCCTTTCCTCATAACTGGTTTGGGCCCCAACTTTTAATTCGAACAGATTGGGCCTCGCCCATTGGGTTGGGCCGGGGGTTATTTCCTCACAATTGCCCCCCAGCCATTGCGTCGATTCAGCTTTTGAAACGGCCAAGGGTTGTAACGGTCACCCGACCGCACAAACGGCGGGGATTTAAAAAAAAAATCTATTGATGAGGCGTTATCGAATCGACGGCCGATGTGACGCTTCGGCAGAGCGTCATGATTAACGTCGTTTTCCCGCGTATGAACCGACGGCTCTGGCGTGTATAAAAGAATGACGCCCTAACTGGTTTCGGGAAAACACTTGCTCTTTTTCTACTTCCCTGCCTCTTGAATCACGAGTGCGTCGGCTGTTTCGGCACCCAACACTGTAAGTGTCCTTCGAGCCCGCAACTCTTTCGCTCTTCACTGTACTTTTTGTGTGTCGACGATTGCCCCCCGATGGCATCTCGTCTTCGTAAAATGTTAGATGGTCCGTCGGCCCTTGCTTCGTTCAGGGCCAGGTTCGAAATCCCAAACGAGATCGACTTAGAGTTGGTCGACCCTGATGACTTCCGTATGGGCGAGACCGAAAAGGGAGTGCCATTCCCGGTCATCGCCATCGTCGAAGGGGGGCTCAGGTTTCCCCTCCACCCTCTTCTTCAGAAGTTCATAGTAAAAAATAATGTGTCACCTTCCCAGTTAGCGTCGAATGTGTATAGGATCTTCTTCGGTATGCTTGAAATAAATCGGCGACTGGGGGTAAACCTGGGCCTCGCCGAACTGGACTACTGTTACACCCTTTGCAAAGTCGGAGGTAGTTACAAGGTTTACTTCCGGGTAGTAAAGAAGTCCTTAGAGTTAGTGAAGTGTCTGCCTTCCTCAGGGAAGGGCGTTGATGATGTAAGGGTTTGGGTAACTGGTCCATGGGAGTTCGGCAGTGTTCCCGAGAAGGATAGACCGGCGATTCGGTGCCCTAGGAAGCCCGTTGAACTAGGTTTGATGCCGATCTTCTCAGACTGCGTATCAGTTTAAGTTTCAGCCCGCATCCATACTAACTCTCGAACTTTTTTGCAGACACAAGGAAGCGGTCGAAAGCTCGCGACTGGTTGGTTAACTCTGACGACCTCAACAAGGTCTTGAACTACATTGGTGAAGGTCGGCTACGGCACATAGCTCGGGCAGCACATATCTTGCTTTCCTATCCGCTGCGATACTCGACTTTTACTGCCGAGACTGGAGTCCCCCCGAGCGTACTAGCAAGATTGGCGGACGAAGGCGCTGAAAGGGACTTTGAAGAAATCCCTACTGGCATAGCGATCGAGAGGGCGCGCATCCCTACAGGCGTGACAGTCGCGGTTGCTCCCCCGTCTGCATCGCCTGGCGAAGAACGGCAAGAAGAGCGATCCAAATCACACAGTTCGGCGTCCACTTCGTCGCCATACACCGTACCCGACCGCCGAGTTGTGATTCCCATCCGAACGAGTGATTCGAGCCCATCACCCAACGAGATGGACGACATGAGTCTGAAGGAAAGAATGTTTGCTCTGGCGGGACAGCCGCTGAGGTCGGCTACTCCCACCCCTGCGGAAACTCCAACAGCCGAGCCGGTGGCAGCACCCGTGGAGGAGGCCACAACCGTGCAACAGAGGCCAGAGACGCGGCAACAAAGAAAAAGAAGGCCCAATGTCACTCCAACTCATGCGCCCAAGAAGATGAAAGGCAAAGCCACGGTGGACGAGGTCGGCGAGACAGTGACCATTACTCCGGACATTTTGGGCCGTCCAATGACGACAGCAGATTCCATGATCGATCAGCCCGAGGTCGCTTTTGGTGTTTTGAAAAGCGTCCTTCAGAAAAAGGACGTGGCGAAGCTGGGCGAAGCAAGCGACTCGGTCGTCTTTATGGGCGCCTTCCATGATTCCGTACTGGTAAGGCGGCTATGACTTTCGGTGACTACAGTCATCTTAGGCACTCGACCTAACAACAACCTTCTCCAATTTGTGTAGGGCTGCCTAAATTCCTTGGAGGCGATGACATGCTTCCAAAAGCTTGCCGAGGTTCACCAGCAACATATTGAAGAGCACGGGCGTCTGAAGCTTGAATGGATTGAAGCAAATAAGGAGCGGATTACCTTCAAGAAGCAAGTCGAGCAGGCTTCCGCCGAGCTTTTGCTGACGAAGGCCGACTTCGAGAAGAGGGACAAGGATCTCGCCGACCTTGAGAGAAAGTTTGACGTGCAGTCCGTGGATCTGCACAAGGCCAACGAGGAGGTGGAGACACTTAAGGCAGAAGTGGCCAAGCTAAAGGCGGAGGAGGAGGCTATATTGAAGCGGGGTGAAGAGAGGGGAGCCAAGAATTTGGCTCAAGAGATGATGGACCTCAGTCGCACCATTTTCCGACAGGGCTGGAATGGTGCCCTTATCGTGGCAGAGTTGGATAAGGCCTCCGATGTGTGGGGTCTTTGCCCGGACTATTTCGACACTACCGAGGAGGGCATCGTTTGTCCGAAGAAAGTCCTAGCCAATGCCCAATATGCACGGGAGCTTAGGTTAAAGGACGCGGCCGAAGCTGCTGCTGCTGCTGAGAAGGAGAGAGTTGAAGGCTTGAAGATCACAGCTGTGCCCCCGGAGGACGTGGTAGAAGTCTCGCCGGTGGTGTCTGCAGAGCCAGGGGAGAAGTTGGCATAGTTTTTCTTTCTCTTTCTCTATTTTTGTAACCGTCAGTACATTTTTAATGAGAAGAACTCGTCTGTTTGTTTACTACTGGATCTCCTTCATTTGATTTTGTCGTTTAGACTTAATTTTTCTTTCTTCAGCTTTTCTTGGCCAGTCTGTGCAATTTGGGCAGAATCGACACTTGAATTTAGTTTTTCTCTGGCCGTCCTGCCCAACATGGGCAGGACCACGTTTTTACCCATGGTTTTTGTTTTGGCCTTCTTTGGCCGACCTGCCCAACTTGGGCAGGACTAAGTTTTTACATTTAGTTTTTGCTTTGGCCTTCTTTGGCCGACCTGCCCAACTTGGACAGGACCAAGTTTTTACACTTGGTTTTTGCTTTGGCCTTCTTTGGCCGACCTGCCCAACTTGGACAGGACCAAGTTTTTACACTTGGTTTTTGCTTTGGCCTTCTTTGGCCGACCTGCCCAACTTGGACAGGACCAAGTTTTTACACTTGGTTTTTGCTTTGGCCTTCTTTGGCCGACCTGCCCAACTTGGACAGGACCAAGTTTTTACACTTGGTTTTTGCTTTGGTCCGAGTGGGGTCGTTTGAACAATCTTCATTTTCATTGATTCTTCAGCTGAGCTTTATACATTTTGGGGACTGTTACAGTGTTTGGGGTTTCATATTACTGGTAGAACTTCCTCAAGTTGGTCGCGTTCCAAGGTCGTGGCAACGGTCGCCCTTATTCAACGGTCTCAAGTCTGTACGCGCCGATGCCGACCTGGGATGTGACTCTGTAGGGGCCTTCCCAATTGGGGCCGAGCTTCCCATCTGCCGCCTTCTTGGTTGCCCCCAATACTTTGCGTAAAACCAGATCTCCTGAAGCAAAGTTTCTTGGGCGGACCCGCTTGTTGTAAGAGCGTTTAAGCTGTCGCTGATACTCTGTGAGTTTGATCAAAGCGGCTTCCCTTCTCTCTTCGACAAGATCCAGATCTCTCGCAACCGTTTGGTCATTGACACCGGTGTCGAAAGCTGCCGACCTGATAGTTGGTAGTCCGATCTCCAGGGGGATGACTGCCTCCACCCCGTATGCCAAGGAGAACGGTGTTTCTCCCGTGGACCTTCTTGGGGTTGTTCGGTAGGACCACAGGACATTGGGTAGCTCTTCCGTCCACTTCCCCTTGGCTTTTTCAAGACGTTTCTTGACTCCGTTCAGTATGGTTTTATTTGAAATTTCGGCTTGCCCGTTGCATTGGGGGTAGGCTGGTGTTGAGTAATAGTTTCTGATCCCCAATCCTTCGTAAAATGATCTGAAGATATTACCGTCGAACTGGGTGCCGTTATCTGATACGATGGCACGGGGCAACCCGAATCTGGTGACAATGCTTTTCCACACGAACCTTTTGGCGTCAGTTTCCCTGATGTTTGATAAAGGTTCGGCTTCCACCCATTTGGTAAAGTAATCCGTGGCCATGATGAAGAACCTTTTGTTGCCCGGAGCCCGAGGCAAAGGCCCGATAATGTCCAGTCCCCACTGAGCGAAAGGCCACGGACTGGTGATGGAAGCAAGATCTTCGGCTGGCTGGTGGATAATGGGGGAAAACCTCTGACATTTGTCGCACTTCAGGACGTACTGGGCTGCATCCTTCTGCATGTAAGGCCACCAGTATCCCTGTGAGATGGCTCGGTGTGCGACCGATCTACCGCCGACGTGACTTCCACATATCCCTTCATGGATTTCGAACAAGACGCTCTGTACTTGGTCCGGATGAACGTAGTGCAAATAAGGACCTGTAAAAGAACGTCTGTAAAGTTCCTTACCTGGTGACAGCCAATACCTGAGAGATGCATGCTTGATTCGCCGAGCTTCAGCCTTATCGTCTGGTAGCTTGTCTGTGTCGAGGTAAGAAATGATTGGGTCCATCCATGATGGTCCCAGCTTCTCCGCTGTCAAGGCTTCGTCCTCCTCGCGGAAAATGCTGGGATTGGCAAGAGTTTCCACGGTGATCGTCCTTCTCGAACCTGATTTCAGAGCCGTGGCCAGGGTCGCCAAGGCATCCGCATGTGAGTTGTTATCTCGGCTAATCTGTCGAAGCTTGTAGTTTTTAAATTGGCTCAGAAGTTCCTTGGCCTTTGCTACGTACAACATCATTCTGTCGTTCTTTGCAACGTATTCCCCTGTGATTTGATTTACGACAAGTAAGGAGTTCGAGTAAATGACGATTTCGGGAATTCGAAGTTCAATGGCTCGACGTATTCCGGCGAGCAAGGCCTCGTATTCTGACTCATTGTTGGAAGCAGTGAATTCCAGCTTGATGGCTTGCTCGATGGTTAGACCATCTGGTGTAACGAGTACGATGCCAGATCCTGCCCCCCGGTCATTGGAAGCTCCGTCCACGTAGAGTTTCCAATGATCAGATTGTTCCCAAAGATCCAGGGGGATTTCGTGTTGCGGTTGGCCCGTGGCCGGGGTCTCTTCTACTTCTGGTGAAATTTCGACAGAGAATTCCGCAATAAAATCAGCGAGAACCTGCCCCTTCACTACCGATCTAGGCTGGAACTTGATGTCAAACTCTCCTAATTCTACGGCCCATTTCGCAATTCTTCCTAAGAAGTCGGCTTTCCTTAGGAGGGGTTTGAGCTGGTGGTTGGTGAGGACGTTAATGGTGTGAGATCTGAAGTAATGCACCAACTTTCGGGAGGCGACTACCAGTGCGAGCGTCAGTTTCTCCAGGGGTAGATACCTGGTCTCGGCTCCAAGTAGTGTTTTGCTGACGTAATAGACTGGGAATTGTTGCCGATTTTCTTGCCTGAGTAGGACCGCGCTGACTGCATGGTCTGACACTGCAAGGTAGAGGAAGAGCTCTTCATGCTGGACAGGCGTAGAGAGCAGGGGTGGTTTGGTGAGGTAATCTTTTAGATCGGCGAGGGCAGAGTCACACTCAGGGGTCCACTCGAACCGTTCCTGTTTCTTTAGGAGCTGGAAGAAAGGTCGGCATCGGTCCGAGGAACGACTAATGAATCTGTTGAGTGCGGCGGCCATTCCTGTCAATCTCTGAACCTCTTTGGCATTCTTTGGAGCGTGAACGCTCTGGATTGCACTAATCTGCCGGGGGTCCATCTCGATACCCCGATGCGTGACCAAGAACCCCAGGAACTTGCCTGAGCCGACCCCGAAGACACATTTTGAAGCGTTCAGCCGCATTTTGTAGTCTCTCAGGATACAGAGTACCTCCTTTAGGTCCGCCGAATGGGCGTCGCTCAGTTTGCTTTTTACCACCATGTCATCGATGTAGACCTCGACAGTTCTGCCGAGCTGCGTCTTGAACATCTTTGTGACCAGTCGCTGATATGTGGCTCCGGCGTTCTTCAGGCCAAAGGGCATAACTCTATAGCAGTAAATACCCCTTGGAGTGATGAAGGCCGTTTTCTCTTGGTCGTCGGGGTGAAGTGGGATCTGGTGATATCCACGGTAGGCATCCAGGAAACTCATCCTTCCGAAGCCGGCGGTTGCATCCACAAGCTGGTCAATTTTGGGCAGGGGGAATGGATCTTTGGGGCACGCCCTGTTGAGGTCAGTGAAGTCTACACAGACCCTCCATTTGTCGTCCTTCTTTTTTACTACTACGGTGTTTGACAACCAGCTTGGGTAGTTGATCTCCCGAATCGCTCCAGCTTCCAAAAGCTTCTCTGTTTCCTCCAAGACAGAGTCCACATGCTGGGTAGCTGCCGTTCTCCCCTTTTGGATAATAGGTCGGCAATTTGGGTTTACATTAAGGCGATGACAGGCAACGTCGGCGGCAATCCCAGGCATGTCATAGGGTGTCCAGGCGAATACTTCCAGGAAGTCTGTCAGTAATTCTATGAGGGATTTTTCCTCTTGTTTGGTCAAGGAGGTGCCGATGACGAAGTATTTTTTTCCCTTGCCGATCTATGTATATCTTCTTCAGGTCCTCTACAGCTTTATTCTCGGGCGCCTGTCCCACATCGTCTATGGTGGGGGTGTCTTCATGCAGCTCCATTATTTGTACTTTCTCTGATCTTGTCTTGGTCGCACATGCTGTTAGGAAACACCGTTTGGCGGTCACCTGGTCTCCCCTTATCTCGCCAACCCCCGCTGGGGTCGGGAACCGAAGCAGCTGGTGGTAGGTGAAGGGAATGGCCTTCATGAGGTGCAACCAGGTTCGTCCCATGATGGCGTTGTAGGGGGATGATATGTTAACAACCAGGAATTCTGTTTGTAATGTGATCCCTCCAGCCGTCACAGGAACCGTCACTTTACCCATGGGCCAGACTGGGTCTGAGCAGAAGCCGAACAATGGGCTGAGCGATGGCTGGAGGTCGGACTCCCCGAGCCCCAATTGTTTGAACAGGCTGTAGTACATAACTTCAGATGAACTCCCCTGGTCAATGAGTAATCTTTTAACGTCACAGTCCGCCATTCTTAACGTAACAACCAAGGCATCATTGTGGGGGATCTGCACTCCAGCGAGATCCTCGTCGGTGAAGGAGATTGATGCATGGGTATTGCCGACCTTGGCTTTCTTGCTGGGTGGTTGTATCTGCATCACTTCCCTTAGGTGCGCAGCCTTCTGCATCTCGGCTCGGTACCTATGTGGGTCTACGATTCCCGATTCTGCCGAACCGTGTAGCACGTTGATTACCCAAACCGGCCTTAGTTCTGGTTCCTTCTGGGCTGCTTCCCGCACTCGTGGTTGCTCGGCTTCGACCTTAATCTTCTCCCGATCAATGAATTGGTCGAGGTGGCCAGCTTTGGCTAAGTCTTCCAAATGGGTTTTCAGATGCCGACATTGCTCCGTCTTGTGCCCCTTCTCGCGGTGGTAGGAACAGAACCTCTTCTGGTCCCTAGTTGCCGGGTCTCCCCCCAGCTTTGGGGGCTACTTGAAGAAGGGCATATCACGGATCTGGGGCAATATTTTATAGATGGGGTCTTTAAAGACTGTGTAGACCCCATCGGGCACTCTTTTTCCTCTGCTGATGTCCTCGGATCGGGGTTTCTTGGCATCCTTCTTGCTCGTCTTTTCGGCTGCCGCGCCGACCTTGGGTGTTTCCCCTTGGGGTACGTCCTCGTCCAGTCGCGCATAGCGCTCGATCCTCAGCATTAGTTCTTGTATGGTGAGGGCTGGTTTCTTCATTAAGGACTGTCGCAAGCGATGCTCCCTGGGAAGGCCGATCTTGAACTGAGTTACAGCCAACTGCTCGCTGCACTCATCAATTTCGTTATAAGCCTCCCAGTAGCGTCGGGCGTATGCTCGCAATCCTTCTCCTTCCTCCTTTCGCAACGTCAGCAAAAAGTCAACCTCCTTTGGCTGTAGGCTGTTTGCAATGAAACGAGCTATAAAGAGCTCGGCCATTTGCCTCCAGCTTGAAACGGACTTTTGTGGCAATTTGTCGAACCACCGTAAAGCCACGCTCCCCAGGCTGGAGGGGAAGATTCGACACATCAGCATCTGGTCGCTGCACCACACTACCATGAGCTGTTTGTAATGCCGAACATGGTTAATTGGGTCAGACTTCCCGTCATAGAGGGTGAACTTTGGCGGGTGAATTTTCGAGGAATTGGATGGGATTCAATCTCCTCAGTGAATGGTGTGGATGCAATCTAGTCTAGGGCCTTTCTCATCAGGTCATGGGCTGTGCGCTCCTTAGTTTGCTGCCTTCTATCCTCCTGCTTTTCATTGTACCACTTTTCCCAGTCTTCCTTCCGCCGATCCTCCACCGCTGGGCTGCTGTTTGGCGGGGTTTCACTCCTGTCCATTTGCCGGCCCGTGCGCCTGTTAACGCAACGCGCGGTACTAGGGGTGTAACTCCCTCTTACCGGTGGCGCTGGTTCGTCCCTGGCGCCAACATCCTGCTCCCGATCTGGGGACTCATCTCTCCTATGCCCATTCCTGGCAGAGAATGCCTCCCTCATTACCCGCACTTGTGAGGTGAGGTAGGCTATCTCTTCTCCGCGCCGCCGAATTTCCCTCTCTGCCGCACGGAGTGTATCCTCGCTTGGGACCCGCCCACTGGAGGGTGACGGGGCCAGATTCCGAGGGTGGTTCCTGCGGAAGTTTCTGTCCCTAACATAACCCGCATCCCTCCGCATTTCTTCTTGTGTCTCCGGGTGGCTTTCGGCTGACGTTCGTATCTCTGACCTCAGTATTCTTCTTTGCCGACCTACTGGTGTAGATTGGCAGTGTGCCGAACTGGTTTGGTTTTTACTGGAGGAAGCTCCGAAGCCCCTCCCGTTGTAGTTTTCTTTCCTCTGTCTCCGGTTGTTTAGACTCATGGTTTTTTTTTTGCCTTCCCACAGACGGCGCCAATTGTAAGTGGGATTCTTCGGGAAGGCTGGGCCGATCTCTCAAGCCCAACGTGGATAAGTCCAAACTTCTTCCTGCAAGACGAATGGGTTAGAATGGGTCGACCCTAGGTGGGTCGATCTCACTCCGAAGGTTAAGTCAGCAAACTTTAGTCGAGAAGTATGAATGGGAGTGGTGTAAGTCAGGGGTTCATTCTCCATACCTGGCTCTCGATTCCTCGGGCTTTTTATAGTCCTTCGGGGAGTTTTTCTTTGGCCTATCAGCTGGCTCTCATGGTCTGCTGGTTAGGCATCATCATTGACGCCGCCTGGCCACCTGCAGCGTCTGGCGCATCGTCGTGGGGGGATTCCGGCTGACCGGACGTGCACGTCGACGTTTGTGTGGGCGGCCACTCGTGCATTAAATGCAAGTCAACTCCGCATTTAATGCTCTAAGACCGCCAGCGGTTTGCGCAAACCGTTGGCTGTCCAGGCCACGCTGGGAGGAGGTCGGTAATTTGGGCCGGCCTTTCCTCATAACTGGTTTGGGCCCCAACTTTTAATTCGAATAGATTGGGCCTCGCCCATTGGGTTGGGCAGGGGGTTATTTCCCCACAGTACCCCAATTGGAAGAAATAAATAAATTTTTTTGAATTTCTGAGATTGTTTTATACAAAAATGAAAACGATAGAAATATTATTATGTTTTTAAATTTTTACAAATTTTATTATTTTATGTTTTCAGAACATAAAACATAAAAATAAAAATTTTAAAAAACATACCGAATAAAATAATTTTTAGGTAGGTTTTTTAACCCGTTGCTTCCAAGGTTTCGAACGTATTTTTAGGAGCTTGATTTTACTTGTTGCTCTTGCTTGCAAATTGGTAAAAGTCATTTGCCTAAATCATTATTTGTGATTTCCACATATCAAATGAAACGTCAGATTCAAATTATTTATTGACTTTTTCATGCAATCAAATGTAAAATAAAATTAGAGTTCCGGTGAGTCTTATTTCAAGTTTGTTCAACTTATAAATAAAAAAAATTAATTTTTTAAATTTTATGTTTTTACTTTTCTACTTAGTCTTAACTTATAAAAATAAAAAATTTTAATTTTCTTAAGTTAAAAATATAAAATTACAAAAATTATATCAAACCGGCCTACCCTAATCCTACAACCTAGTACCATATTCAAACTCTTATAACCGACAATTAATAAAATAAGTTGAAGGTTTATCCACTTCGAATGTTGCCGTTGTTAAAATAAAAAAACTTATCTGGTTTCACCATCGACATAAATTAAAATCAACTTTGCTCCAGTGCCGGCAGTGCTTCGATCCAAATCCGAATGATTGCAGTCTGACTAGTCGAGTCGTGTCGTATCAGATAATGGCCGAGGGCTTCACCCGACTCAGCCAATCAAATCAAGACAAGGTTAGGATTTGCCTTGCGCATGTTGTTCACGTGTCGGCCTCTGCATGCCGAACCATATTTTTTTTTTTAAATTTTATTTTTCTATAAAATAAAGATATATGAAATAACACAAAAGCCTAAAAAAATGTCAGGGACTGTAACTCTTTCAATTATTTTTTTCTTTCAAAAATATTGCATTATATTAATTTTACTTTTTTTTTCAATATCTAATGCATTGAAAAATAAAATAATGGTAGATTAAGGTTTCAAATACAGATCCTGGTTTTTTTTTTTTTTTTTAACAACCTTGGATTGGTTGATGAAGGTGATATATTGTGAAAATTCGTAAAATCAGCGGTAATTTGTTCATGGCTATTATTTTGATTATTTTATTGGTATAATATTTTTCAAAATTTTTCCATCCCATTATATCCAATACCTAGGTTGTATTTTTCATTTAAAGTATTTTTTTATGTATATCTGAATATTTATATATTTATTTATTTTTATAACTTCGATATTTCTGATTACTCGATCAATATATTTTTGTTCGATATTTTAAGACAATGTTTTGTTTTCTTTCAATAGTCATTATATGTATGATATTTAATTAAAGAAAGGTGCACAAAATAGCCAAATAACTCACAAAATGAACCAAATCAACTCGACTTTCATCAGTTAGATTTAGGTTCTAAAAATTTCAAAATTTACAAATAGGTTCATCTTTTAGATTAGTGATTTAGGCAAGCCGAACCAACTCTCTAACTAACTTCTTATATATTTTCACAAATTTTTATAAAATTTATAGGTATTTAAATGTCTCAATGTTATTGGTTATGATTATGTTTTGTGTATGCACTTCTGTGCATAATTATTATATAATAAGTCATTATCATTTTCTATTACAATAATAATATATATTTTGTAATTAATAAATTAAGTTTTATACCAAGTAATAAGGACCTGCTTGTGTTAACCTGATATTATCTTGTTGGGTTGGATTGATTCTACTGATCATTCCTTAATATAATAAGTTTGGATTAATTACAAACACACCTCCAAACTATGACCCAGTATTATTATGTTTCGTAAATTCTAAAACGTAATAACTTGGTCTCCTGTACTATCAATTTATATCAATTAACTTCTTTTGTTATCAATATATTAGGAATCAGTTAGGAGAATACATGAAAAATTATCATTTAACTTGTATATATTCACAAAAGTTTGTTTTATATTTAAATTACATTATTTTTTTTGTAATAATTGAAATACTCATTGTTTTGCCCTTATGTTTACACGTCATTTAGTCATTAAGTAATTATTATAACAAGAGAAGATCAATTTAGATATAAAATAATACTTTTGTTAATATGTGCAAGTCAAATAACAAATTTTGATCAATTTTTCTCAAGAATTACTAACAGAAGGGGTTAATTGATACAAATTGATAGTTCAGAGAATTAATTTATTATATTTTAAAATTTAAAAGGATAGTAATACTAAATCATAATTAAGAAATATGTTTTTAGTTAACCCAACAAGTGGTATACGAATTTATAAACCATTTATTACTTTTCGTTATAAATATAGTGGGTTGAGAGGTCCAATAAATGCGTTGTGGACTCGCCTAACAGAAAGACCTACTATACTTATAAGAAGTGAAAAAATTATTTAATGTAATCGTCACACCATGTTAGATAATGTCATGTATAGACAGATAACACTTTCTAGTTTTTAAGATATTACAAGTATTATTCTACATGTATAGTGACATTTTAAATTTAAAATTTTGACCATATAAAAAATTATACATATGTTACAATTTAAATAGAATGTCATATCACATCACTATGCTGACGTTATGTGACAGTTATTTATTCTAATATATAAAGAAAACACTTTAATTAGTATGTTTGAAGCTGTATAATGCAAAATAATTACTCTTTAATAATTGTAAGGGCATCCAACTACAGTAGTTATCTCTAAATATTTTAATTATTCACTCAAAATTTTTAAATTTTGTATTAATTTTTTTTTCTTACAACTCTGATGAAATATCTAATAATAATTTAAATCAAGAAAAATACTCTTAAATATCGCGTCTTCACGCCCTCTAGTCCTTACAATTACTCGTGAGAGGTGGAGCATTGGTCAACGAATAATTTTTTCCAACGCGACAATGTTAGTCATCTGGGCCCACATCCGAATCGGAGCCTACGTGGATCCTTAATCTAACTTTTTATTTTGTTTTACCTTTTAATAGTTTTATTTGCCTTTTACAGTAGTTTTACCGCACCGCCGTGCAACTAACGGAGAAGATCGTACGATAGAAATATCATAAGTCCTCCAATGTAATTTCATCAAATACCAAGGGCCATAACTGAGAGATGGATCTTGGTGCGAGGTCTCTTCCCTGGGCTTTGCCTATAAATTCCATCTGTCTGTATCGAGCATGTGAAACTCTCTCTCTCAGCATAAACAAAGCAAGAACAAAGAAAGGGCCTCAAAGTCTTGGAAGAATTTTTGTTTTCTCGCTCCGCAATCTCCAAAACTCAAATCGAGTCACAAGGTATATTCAAGAATCTACATTAGATATACATACACACACATATTTAATCTATATCTGATATATATTTATATGTATATATATTTAGTGTGTGCTACATTTACAGTGATCGTTTCATTCGTTGATCTCTCATTATGATTTCAACTTGAATCTAAAACCTTGTCTCTTTTTCTTCAGTATTGTGATTGACCACTGGTCATTCACCCTGTTGGATCTGTATATTTGCACTTTTATCTGTGGAAAATGGTTAGATTGTTCTGTTGCTTGATCTTGTATGTAAGAAAGAATGGGCATTTAGCTTTAGCAAGTTACTGATTTGCATTGTCTGTATCTATGTTACTGACATCGGTTGTGTTCCATAATACATTATGGAGATTCTTTCTATATTGTCCAGTGGGGTTTGAATGCCTAAGTGATGAAATTAGTATCTTAGATTTCTCTAATACAAGTATTTGTTTGGCTAGCGTATACGGCAGGTGAGCATGAATCATATAACTATAGTCTATAGCAATGCTATCAACCAAATAATTGTTGGGGAATTTGGTTTTTATTTTTGGTTGGGGTTGTGGCTGTGAGGGACATAGTTCTGTGATAAATTACAACAAAATGTATGATTTTTTTTACAACTAAAGAGATCCGAATTAAAGCTCTTACACCAAAAATACTTGCTACAACATCACAGTATAAAGAAAGCTATATCATAACTCAACACAATTTTTAAGGTGATATGAAAAAATCACAAAAAGAAAAAGTCACCAATATAATTGTTTGCAAAAATTTAGTTAAAAAGGAAAAGGGAAAAACACATAACAAACATTAAACAAATTTTATGTAGTAAACCAATACCCCCTGTTTCTTGATTTAGAATTGTAATGTTCTTCCTCATATGATAACTATTTCTCAGTGACCAAAAAATAAACTTTTGAGTTTATACTTGAATCATGATAAGGATACCAAGCCTTTTACTTTGAGTACTTCAAAGGCCAATGAATGAAAGACCATGACATAGTTTGTTGAATATTGTGTATCTTGAGACTGCCATGCTTTTTTGGTAACTTAAACAAATTTGTCACAAAAGTTGGTTTTTTTTGTTTTTTTTTTTTTGTGGGGGGGGGGGGGGGGGGGGGGGGGGGGGGGGGGGGGGGGGGGGGGAATGGCCACTGTTGGTCCCCCCTGCCTGCACCCCTGGTAGTGTGAAGCGTGTTTCCCATCTTATTATCAACTTAAATTATTCAAATTGTAATACTGTGAAGAGAATTTATAAATTTTAGAAGACTTTTTTTTTTTTTTTCACTAAGTGCTATGGAATTAATTTTGACAAGAAAAGTGGCAAAATGGAAGTGTAGCCATATTGTAGTAATAGTGGAGAAAGACAGTAGTCCTGCTGTTTTCTCTTTCTTTGACAAATAGCTTTCATACATCTGGAAAAGTTTTCTGTATAACTCAGCAATCATCAAGTGATGATAACTGGTGCCTTTTAACAACTGATTTGATTATTGTTGCATTGGAATTAAAAATTACGGTTTTTAAGGTTCAGTTCTCCTTGTTTATCATCAAGCATTATGACTTTGCTCTGTTTGATCCCAGATAGGGATGGATTTAAGAAAACCCAACAATCGGGACTTTGTCCACACTCCTTACGAGGACATTATAGCTCGATTTTGGTTTTCAATTTCCATAGAGAAATTGTTTCAGTATCATTTTATCGATTTATAATAAAAGACACAGCATTTCTTTCTGGTATCTTCTAACATAGATGATAAATGCTGTTATATCCGATGTCAGTATCTTCTTTCAGGAAGTTGGAGTGCCACTTGTACTACATGCAGTTCCAACTGATTTGTGAATTCCGTAGAAAAAAGTAATTACCAAAAAAAAAGTTAGTAGATAAAAGAACACAAAGGCTACCTTTACGTGCGATGGGAGCCAGCATGCTGCAATTATTGATATCTTATTCTGAGGGTTTATTCCTTTTATGACTCCACTAACCTTTATTCTTTAGATGCACAGGGTGTAGGAGGGCGCACCACATGGGTTCTAATACTGAATCTGTCGTTGATTTGATAGAAGCTTCCTCAGGGGTTCATTATTCTGGTTTTCACTTGGATGGATTGGAACCAAGAAATTCAGAGGGGGAACAACCAACAACGTCAGCTGCGGAACATGTGCATAAACAACCTTTTGTCATTGGTAAGTGGCACAGGAGATCTTATGTAATATTCCCTCATATTGTCTTGTTGATTGCATCTAGGCTTATCTGACGAAAATCATGCTTTCAGTCTTCAAGACACTACCTGACACTGAAATGAATCTTTAATTGGAACTGTGATTTGCCATCGAGAATAAATATTGGAAATTGAGATGCTAGTGGATTCTGTTGATCTTAGAGAGATGGGGGATGGGCTTGTGGACTTCCTGATGGACATGTAAACGTAAAGGCGGGAGAGCTTATGGAACTTAATGGTCATTCAACATAAGCTTTTCTTGCAAAAAGCTATAACTGTTATGCGTAGGATTGTAATTCTGCTTGGCTGGGTCAGGTTGAAGGCCTACTAAACCCTACTCTTAAGTGCTTTGTTTGCTTTTGGCAGTTGCTCAACCCAACATTGTTGGTGATTGGGTTCCCTATTTTGGGTATTGAATTTAGGACTGCTTGCTTTTACAAATTTTTATATGTATATATTTATGATGTGTTCATTAGTATATAACTGTACAAAGTTGCTCCGAAACTGCTCCTACTTTTATGATATTTTTACCAAGGAAACTGTCACACTCTTGCTCCCAAATTTATGATAATAGATGCTCTCGCTTCTGCTCCCACGGTCACGTTGATGTTCTCTCTTTGTAAGGTGCTTTATAGGAATAGGGAGTCTAGTTGTCTAGGTTGGCATTTTCTCTTTTATTCTTGAGTACCACCCTTTTTGTCAGTTGGGTGAGGGCCTAGATTAGGCAGTAGGTTTTTTTCTTTTTTATTGTATATATTGGATTATGGGAGAATAAAGTTCCTTGCTTTTGTGTATTACATTTATCTCTTTTCATTTAATCTGCTTTTTCGCTTAATACATGTTTCTACTGGATATTCTGCGGGGCAGGAGTTGCTGGAGGTGCAGCATCAGGAAAGACTACAGTTTGTGATATGATCATTGAGCAGCTTCGTGATCAGCGTGTTGTACTTGTTAACCAGGTATCTCTTTCTTCATTGGGAAATTAGAGAAAGATTGTTGAAAAACAGAGATAGTTCATTGGTAGAAGTCTTTCATCATTGTCATACATTTTTCTTCTTCTTTGTACTCTCTCTCTCTCTCTCTCTCTCAGTTTTTTGATTTTTCATTTTGTTTCTTCCTTTTTTAAGTATTGGAAACTTTGAATCGATTTTGCTGATGTTATTTTACAACATCTGCCAAGTTTACAACAGATCTCCACTATCTTTGATTTCTTTGTGAGGTGATTTATTTTTCCTTTCAAATGATTGTCTTGCTATGGATGATTTGGCAGGATTCTTTTTATCACAATTTGACTCCGGAGGAACTTACAAGGGTTCATGAATACAACTTTGACCACCCTGGTGAGTTCTGCATCTGGAATCTATTATTGCATTATTTGGTATCATTCATTTTCTTACATGAATTTTTAGTTGGTTTTTCAGTTACTTCTTAATCCTGAACAAAATATTTCTTTTTTTGTTGTCTGTAAAGAATGTGAATACCAGTTGTTAATAAGTGCTATATTTGTACTTATCAACTGGCTGTAGCCATGACTTCCAATGTTCTTCTAGTGTTCTATTGTTGGAAATACTTTGGATTATTTTGTTTAGTTTATGCACCCTTGTTTGGATAACTTAATTTGCTTTTTAAATTCACAATTAGAATCCAAGGTTACAAACTGATGCTGCCAAAATTTTCCGTTGAAGTTTCTGTCTCCTTGCTTTCAAATTTTTTATTCTTTTTTTTTTTTTTTCCTTCTGTTGATGAGGGACCCCATCCCACATCTTTGAAATTTTGAAGACTTGGTTGGGATAATGTTGACACTTTACATCTTAAAGCTTTGGGTTATTTATTTTCTGGACCACTAATGTGACAGTCAAGACCCAAAAGACCTCTTAGGTGGGGGTGAGGTGAGGGGTTTTAGGCCAAAATCCCTCTTGGGTGGGGTGAGGTGGTTGCCATGGGTCGAATCCCACATCACCTCGTGAAGTTGAAACGGAGCCATATATGTAGGATGTTGGTTCTACATGGTACGAGACCTTTTAAATCTTTGCAGGCTCTGGTGAAGTTGAAATGGAGCCATATAGGTAGGATGTTGGTTCTACAAGGTCCAAGACCCTTTAAATTTGTGTAGGCTCAGGCCCACAGTGAACAATATCGTACTATGTAGATCCTAGGTCATGACAAAATATTATCAGAGTTTAGGCCAGTCAGAAGTATGTAGACCTGACCTACACGAGGACGTGGGGCCCTTTAGGGAGTGGACTATACATCTGTGACAGCCAATACCCAAAAGACTTCTTATGTGGGGTGAGGTAAGGGGTTGTAGACAAAAAGACATCTTGAGTGGGGTGAGGTGGTTGTCATGAGTTGAGTTTTACATTGCCTGGTGAAGTTGAAGTGAAGAGCCACATATGTAGGATGTTTGCTCCATGTGGTACTAGAACTTTTAAATAGTGCAGGCTCATGACCAAAGCGGACAATATAGTACTGTGTGAATCCTGGGTTGTGACAGCTAACAGGCTATTTTGTTGTGACCATGTTGCAAAAGCTGGTAAGTAATTTATTGATTGAGAAATAATGCATGGAATTTTCGTTCACTCTGTGCTGGTAATTTATGTAACCGGATAAACTTAATGCTGGAAGTTTTTCTTTTCATTCTGGTTTCATTCCTTCTTTTAATATGTAAATTCTTTACTTCAGATGCATTCGACACCAAGCAATTATTAGGTGCTATGGAGAAGTTGAAGCATGGGCAAGCAGTAGATATTCCAAAATACGATTTCAAGAATTACAAAAATGTCTTTCCGGCTCGAAGGGTAAAATTCTTTGCTCATGGCAGATAAGAGGATAAGAAACATGTGATTGGACATAAAAATATATTATGTTATTTCAATGAAACTTTTTGAAGAGGTGAATAACCATGGAGTGGCTTCTCTCTCTCTCCTTGTTGCTTGTTATGTTGTTAATTTGTTTTGATGGTGTCGTTTTATTCTTAAATATTCATCCAAGCTCACTCTATGTTCCTATGTGCTTGCCCTTCATTTTGAATTGCCTTCTCCAGTTGCTTCTTGTTGAATTGGATATTTGTCTTTTTTACAATGCCATTTTATCAGGTGTGTTTTAGTAAGCCCCATATTACTTTGCTATATTTTTTCTATTGTTTTAAGTTTATGATAGGATTTGTATGCCACTGTGAAACCCAACTCAATATCATTTTACAACTTTGTCATGCACCTCTATAACTTCCCTGAAATTGTTCTGCTATAGTGAACTTTTACTATAAAAAGGACCTGGTCCTGAAGTCGTAACTGGATGGAATCTAATGTACCTTTTTTATACTTCTGTGTTACTTCCAACACTTTACTGATTGCATGAAATTTCGCCAGGTAAATCCTTCAGATGTGATAATTTTGGAAGGCATACTCATTTTCCATGATCCTCGTGTGCGAGATCTGATGAATATGAAGATTTTTGTTGATACAGGTTCCTTTCTTCCCTTTCTTTGTGCTTGGATGCATTACATTTTGTATTTTAGAAGCTTATCATGTTTGACTAGTGGCTCTGTATCATGGTGGTAGTTCGGCATCTAGGGATATATAATTCACTGTACTTAAATATTTTTAGGGAAATGAGGTGGTCTTATAGTTTGATGGTTTTCTTTCTTTTCATTGTTTTGGAGTGAGAATAATTTGTGTATAAGAGATTGTAGAGGACCTTCAGTCACTAGGTACTCCAGCCACATGGCTACATGGATATTGTTCAAGTTGGGTTTACATATTCATTCTGGATATGAGTGAAATTCATAACTGCAATAAGGGGATTTCAGCCCTTTCAGTGAGTTGTGAAAACTTGAACTCAGATAACTGATCGAACTAGGTTCCAAATAAATGCTTTTCTGGCTTCTATGACATCCATCTTTAAGTATTTTTTGTTTTTCTTTTAACATACTTATCCTTTGATTCCTCCTGAAACTTGTGGCCAAGTTTCATTTGACCATTCTCTATGAAGTTTGTTAGATGGAGTTTTCTACCTGCGATCAGACAGAGATTGGGTATTTACTAAACAGGCACATTTTTTTCCCACTAAGCTGCTCAGTGCATGAGCCTTAATGTTTTGCTTTCTTTGACCCCTTAGTCGCTGCACCACAAATTTCTCCATCCTCTGATATTGTTATGATTTTTGCTTGAGTGTTTTATCGTCTTGATTCTTTCAAAATGGAATGTTTTTCTTTCTGTTTCTCTTGAACAAAGGTGGCTGAAATCTAGAAATGAGGTATAAAGGTCTATTTTTTTATGGTAATCTTATAGGTCACTTCATAGTGTTACTAAGTTGGACTGTTAATGTTATGATCTTTACATTTGTAAATTTTCAGTGCAGATGCTGATGTTCGCCTGGCAAGGAGAATAAGGCGCGATACAGGTGAAAAGGGTAGAGACATAAATATGGTACTTGATCAGGTTAGCAAATTTTCATTTTTTTTTCAGGTGACGTGAACATTTTCTAAAGTTTTGCACTTACTTTTCTGAAGGAAGTGTCTCTTGTTAAGGTATTTGTTTCAACGATTTATAAAGGAAGCTATGGATGACAATATATGGGTAGGAAGTGCTATAAGAATAGGGCCAGTCTTGAGTTTAAAGTTATGATCATTTATTTATTTTTATTCATTGTTTGTGGGTTTGATCTTAGTTTTCTATTCTTCCTTTATAGACCTGAGTCACCTGATTATATGGCTTATAGAGATAATGCCCAATAAGTAACATATATCTGCTTGAGAGAAAGGGTGACAACAGGGAGTCAGGTTTTGGAATTGTGTTCTACTTTCACACAGTTGCATTATGTGCAAAACAATAAATATATTTTCTTATTGAAGGTCAAAATACAAAGCCTTTGGACTGTGTATATAGATTCAGAAGTATGGTTGATCATATGGTCGGGTTTGGGTGAGTATAAGTATAGTAAGATGCCCAACTATATATTTGTATAACATAATACTCCCCCAACTATATGTTTGTATAACATAATACTCCCGCCCACTCATGAATTGAGACTCCTACCAGACAAGTTACGAGTAAAGGACAATACAGAAAGTATAGTCAAATTGTAGAACAATACAATCAAAATGTGGTGAGAATATAGTAATATAACTTATATTAACTACTTAAGAGAGGGTAAGGGATACTTTTTTCTAACATTGCTTGCGCGCGTGTATACACTTATATATATTCTTATATGTATAAATGCATATGAACTGCCAGTAAGCTTTGATTCATTGTCTGAATATCTGAGTCATAGTGGTACATCCTATTTAAAGAAGGTAGCTTAGTGGAGCAACTGATGATGAGCCTTTTGGATCTCACCATTTAAAAGTGTGCAGTGGGTTTGAGATTGAGGAATTTGAAACAATGAAATATCACTTCTTCATACATTACATTGGGGGAAAGTATGTCAAGTATTGAGATTGGTTAAGTTCCGGAGGTTTCTAGATAGTTCACTCTAGTAAACTTTGCCCTTGGATTGGTACTGTGAGTCTGTGACTCGGGGATCCTGAAAGATATGAAACTTCATTGTGTTGACATTACTTATTAAATACAGTTTCCAATTTTTTTCCCCTTACCATAGGTATTTAGCATTATTTTACTACAGTCAAATTATCTTTTAATATAAGAAAGTTAGTCCTGTTTTCCATATAAAACCAATTAGTCTTTTATGCACTTTTTCTCATCTCCTTTACTCTGTTCCATGTTGATACTTATTTAATTTTGATGTAGCAATTTTTGTGCTCGTCTATTTCGTATTATATTAATTAAAAGTTCATTCTTCATGCAGTATTCAAAATTTGTGAAGCCTGCTTTTGATGATTTTATTCTTCCAACAAAGAAGTATGCAGACATTATCATTCCCCGTGGAGGAGACAATCATGTAGCTATTGATTTGATTGTCCAACATATCCATACAAAACTGGGTCAAAATGATCTTTGTAAAATATATCCTAATCTTTATGTCATTCAGTCAACTTTTCAGGTACTGTCTTTCTTGCACAGCTAGCTTACTTAGTCCGTGCACTGATATAATTTACTTACTTGATAATTGAGTTCGTGCACTAATGTAGTTTATTGTTTTGGAGCGGCTATATTCCTACAATCCAAAATTTTCGATTAATTTTAAGCTCAATAGCCTAATTTATCTTGATGTTTTTGGATCAATTTATAATAGTTAATTATTTATTTATCCTGATAAGTGGTTCAACTCATTTTATTTGTTTATGAGTTCAGATTCGGGGTATGCATACTCTTATACGTGATGCTCAAACAACAAAACATGACTTTGTTTTTTATGCTGATCGGTTGATTCGCTTGGTGGGTATTTGTTGCTGTGAGATGGGTCCATCTGAAATGGGTTCGTTTCTTTTACTCATCACTTTTACTTCTCTTATCCAGGTTGTTGAACATGGCCTGGGACATCTGCCATTTACAGAGAAGCAGGTGATCACTCCCACTGGTAAGCTGTTATTACTTGATGATCTTGTATTTGCCACTATTTAGGCTTTAGGGCCTCCAATTTTCTCTTTCAGCCATTTTATTGTATTCTTTTTAATGTTGTCCGTATTCTGCCTGTTTATAGGACAATTCTATCCTTCTGTACCCTTTTTTGCATGGCCATGAAGAATATTTATTATTTATGTGGCGATGCATGTATGGTTACTCATTTTTTTGTTTTGTGATATTTATGCTTGTGTGAATCAGGTTCTGTATATACGGGAGTGGACTTCTGTAAGAGGTTATGTGGTGTCTCTGTAATCAGAAGGTACTTAATCACATTTTGAATTGCTGGATGAAGTCTCTTGATTTTTTTTGGATATGTTTATGTTAATTTTGACTTTTCCTTATACATGGAAATCAGATATAAACTATGGACACATTCAAACATACTAAAATGTTGCACGCTTGTTTGTGTGTGGCCATTTTGCTGAAAATTGCAGAAATCTGTTTTAAAATCAGATTTTGCAAATTTTGTCATTGATACTCATATTTATACATACTCTTACTGTTGTCAACTGGAATTAATTTAGTAGGATAATAGTACAAGTTATTCTGTCACACAATGCATCAATCATTATTTTACTGATATTGGTGTTCTTCATAGTGATATGTTAAGGTACCATCATAAGCTGGGGGCGGTTCTTTTAGACATTTCTGTTTTACTTTAGTTGCTAAAGGGACGCTAATGACATTGACACGAATAGGATATTGGGTCTCTATATTGCTTGATGGTTTTAAACCTTCTCAAGAAAGCATTGAGTTGATTCCTTTAGGCCCCACTATGATAAGAAGATTGATGATCCTGATATTAGAGATTGTTAATAGCGTGAAATCTTTTGCTGAAATAAATAAAAAATTTAGTAGTTAGAAACCTGTTTTGTACAAATGTCATTTGCTTTTATTTTTATTTTTTCTTTTTGTTCCTGTCCTTTTGCCTTCATAGAATGACATCAAGCAATTAGTTATCTATTTGTGGTCATGTAATTAAGAGAATATCATTTACTGTGACAGTGGTGAGAGTATGGAGAATGCTTTGCGGGCATGTTGTAAAGGTATTAAGATTGGGAAAATTCTTATTCATAGAGAAGGTGACAATGGACAACAGGTTTGTATCTCTCTCTCTCTCTCTCTCTCTCTGTGCCTTGTGACATGCAAGTGCGTGCACATGTTTCCTAATCCTTTTGACCGTAATCTTGATATTTCAATTACTAAACAGCTTATATATGAAAAACTGCCGATGGACATCTCAGATAGGCATGTGCTACTGTTGGATCCTATCTTAGGCACAGGTTAGTCTGTTCTTGTATTGGAAACTCGCTCGTCAAGCTGGTTTCTTTTTTTTATTGTTGTCCCATTATGTGTAGATCCATATGTATCCATGCACATACAGAAGAATGCACTTGTTGAAAGAGTGAATGAAAGAAAAATAAAACATTCATGGGGCTCTTTTTTTTTGTTTTGTTGGGGGGGGAGGGGGGAAGGGGGGGAGAGAATGCTTATTGTCCCCCTGCACTGTAGCAGAGAAGAAATTTAAGCGGGTCCATGTTCCATCAAGCCTCAGTCAGATCACTTCTGCCTCACGTTTCGTCATTTTAGATGAGAATTTTCTCTGGGGACTAGACTTAGATGAGCTTGTTCTAATTATAAAATCACTTCTCCAGGGAATTCGGCTGTTCAAGCTATATCTTTGCTGATAAAGAAGGGTGTTCCAGAGTCCAACATCATATTCCTTAATCTTATATCTGTAAGTCAATTACCCCTCCTTTGGTACTGGCTTCTCTACATTCCCCGATCCACCTTTTATTACAAGTTCTTTTTAGCTTCACTAATGATGAATTGCTACAAAGTTACTGTATGATTTTCCATTTTATTTTTTTTTATCTTGCCAGGCACCTCAAGGAGTTCATGTGGTTTGCAAACACTTCCCAAGAATAAAGATCGTGACCTCTGAGATTGAAATTGGTTTGAATAAAGATTTCCGTGTCATACCTGGCATGGGCGAATTTGGAGATCGATATTTTGGCACAGATGATGATGACCAACAAGCAGTGGTTCCTCCTCCACAATAGTTTTGGGAGAGTTGTTAATATTTTATCGGAACATGTTCCGTCCTACAAGCACTTCCCAACAATCATTTACACAGAGAGTTAAGAGTAGTGAGAGGCGAACTTTGTTTAACTAATAATGTGTTGGGCATTGGGCATCACCAGTTTTTCAACTAGTTTATTCTCCATTGAACTTCTTGGAAGTATCCTTTTTCGAAATATGAAGCATGCAGAGGCCTGGCTGTGAGCAAAATATGTTACGGAATTTTTACCCAAGATGGGTTGAAATATAAGTTTTTCAAAGATGGTATACATTTCATGTGTGCTGGTATATCCATTTCCCTTTGTGGTGCATTTCGTGGTCATTTCTTCTGTTTTTTTTTTTTTTTTTTTTCTTCTAAGCGGGTGTCTGGGCCAGTTCAAAATAGTACTTTAATACCTTAAGGATAGTTTCAAAAAATTAATAGTACTTTAATAGATTTTGAATATAAGACATTGAGAAGAGCATATTTTCAAATCTTAATTATTGATCTCCAGGCCAACTCGGATTTTAGTCCTTTCTTCTATTGGCCTTGTGGTTGTAGGGTGAAGGGTTTAGTATTTCATTTTTGTCAGCAACTCCAACTTAGCATATATTACTACATATATTGGACATTTTAGTCGCAGTTTACGAGTCATCCGTCGTTTGTTTTTGGAGTCCAGAGTATTAATCTTGGGTTCAGCCGTATCTCGCGTTTGATAATACAAAATCAGCCTTATCCCGCGTTTGATAATACAAAATTGTATGAGTATAAACAATTCAGAGAGAGCCTTCAAGAAATTAAATAATTTCAGGAGAGGTGATATGAACAATTTACGAATTCGGAATTGAATGTCAAATTACAAAATTATCATAAAAAAATTTATAATCCTGAGATATTTCTTATCCCATCTCGCGAAGAAGCCTAGTTGTGTGCATGCACGAGAGAGAGAGAGAGAGAGAGAGAGAGAGAGATGCTGGTACGATCCAAAAGCTAACTTTGGGATGTAGCTCTTCATCATCAAGCTCTGAAATAACACAATACAAGTGGATGAGGGCCACGAGCTTTTCCACACAAATTTCTTCATAGGAGTTGGGGGATAAAGTTGAAGTCAAGTGCCATTTGGCAAGGACAATGATCACCCGTTCCCCTATCCCAGGATGATAAACTTTGTTTGGCTAATCTTCCGACACGCGTCCATCCAACGTCATGGCTGGATCCTATTGGCATATTCCTCTCTATATAGACCGCTTCTAGAGTGACCTCTCTTTTTGCATTTCGTCCACTTCTCCATCTAGCTTCCATTATCCACAGCAGCAGCCATGTCTGCCTTCGTAGGCAAGTACGCGGGTACTCTCTCTCTCTCTCTCTCTCTATATATATACATATATGTACCCATATATACATATTTAAACACACACAATAAGGAAACCAAGAGTTTATAAAGACCCATTTGCTTTCTCAAACTCTCTATGCTCTGTAGACGAACTAATCAAGAACGCCAAGTACATTGCCACCCCCGGCAAGGGCATTCTGGCCGCCGACGAAAGCACCGGCACCATCGGCAAGCGTCTCTCCAGCATCAACGTCGAGAACATCGAGTCCAACCGCCAAGCCCTCCGCGAGCTCCTCTTCACCTGCCCTAACGCCCTCCCCCACCTCTCCGGCGTCATCCTCTTCGAGGAGACCCTCTACCAGAAAACCTCCGACGGCAAGCCATTCGTGGAAGTCCTCCAGGAAAACGGCGTCGTCCCAGGCATCAAAGTCGACAAGGGCACTGTCGAATTGGCTGGCACAAACGGCGAGACCACCACTCAAGGCTTCGACTCTCTCGGAGCACGCTGCCAGCAGTACTACAAGGCAGGCGTCCGTTTCGCCAAGTGGCGCGCCGTTCTCAAGATCGGCTTGACTGAGCCGTCGGAGCTGTCAATCCAGCAGAATGCGCAGGGCTTGGCTCGCTACGCTATAATTTGTCAGGAGAATGGGCTCGTGCCGATTGTTGAGCCGGAGGTTTTAACTGACGGAAGCCATGACATTAAGAAATGTGCAGCCGTCACTGAAACTGTGCTTGCAGCTGTTTATAAGGCTCTGAATGACCAACATGTTCTTCTGGAAGGAACTCTCTTGAAGCCCAACATGGTTACACCAGGCTCTGATAGCCCAAAGGTAATGCCACCTTGATCAATAATATCATAGGGATATCATTGCATTATTCATTGGAATTTGAGTGAGTAGTTGCAATTATGGGTACACAAACACGGACTAAAAAAATTGTGAATCCAACCAACCAGAACTCTATGTATAAGTTTGGTTCGAGTCCGTCAAATCTTCGATTAAGTTCTGAGTCTAAAAACACTAGCCTAATCAATTCAGATTTGCTCTCGGCTTCACATTTTCTTAATTCGAATTGACTTAAAAATGAATTAAGACATGATTTTATTTTTATGTATGTCATAAAAGTTTACATATATAATATACATGTTTTTAAATCATTATTATTTATACTTAATTATTGTTAATTTGTGTTCGCATGTTATATTTTTTATTATTTTTTGAAAAAAACTAAGGATGCAAGATGAATTTTATTTTATTTTTATAATTTTTAAATGAATAAATTATGTCTTATAAAATAAAATTTAATTTTTTTTCTTTTTGGTACATCAAAAGTGATTACAGAAGAAAAGACCAAAACCAGAGAGAGAATATGAGGAAATGAAATCGAACGAAAGCTAAATTTTCTTTGACCTCCTTAGAGAAATTTAAAATTCTAGTCAACTAGTCATAAGGTGGTTTAATCAACTCAATTTTAGCTCAAACTAACTTAAGTCATGAAATTAAACTAACTTGAACTGACTCAGGTTAGTTCAATATGATTTCATTACAGAGTCGGCTTGGTTCTTGGGTCCAAAATCCTAAAACCGCCTAAAGTAGAGTTGGATTTAGCATGACCCGACACGTATACAAAACCAACCTCTTTCTCAGAACTTCCATAAGAATTTTCTTGTTTCACAGGTGGCGCCTGAGGTGATTGCTGAATACACAATCACAGCACTGCGCCGAACTGTTCCACCGGCGGTACCAGGGATTGTGTTTTTGTCCGGTGGGCAAAGCGAGGAAGATGCGACAACGAACCTGAATGCCATGAACAAGTTGGAGGTGTTGAAGCCATGGACGCTTTCGTTCTCGTTCGGGCGAGCTCTGCAGCAAAGCACGCTCAAGACATGGGGTGGAAAGAAGGAGAATGTTGGGAAAGCTCAGGCGGCATTCTTGGCAAGGTGCAAGGCCAATTCAGAGGCCACTCTCGGGAAGTATGCCGGCAGCGGCGGTGGTGGTTTGGCTTCTGAGAGTTTGTATGTTAAGGGTTACAAGTACTAATCAAGCTTTCTGTGGAAGGAAAGAGATTGATTACTCAAAAGCGTATAATCTAATTATATGACCTTTGTATTTTTCCTACTTACCATGCTTATTTTCGAATACATGCTCTACAGATGGGTTTTTTTTTAATATAATCCATGTTGTTATTAAGCATTCCTTGGACTTTTATCCTCTGTGAGAGAGAGAGAGAGAGAGATTAATCCGAGTATGGAGAAGAGCTAGGTTGAGGATCTACCAACTTAAATGATAATCTTTGCTCACACAACCAAACTAAAGTAAAACGATTTGAACGTAATTCTAAGTGGTATTCATGGGACTATAGCCCGAAAATTGAAGCATCCTTGAAAAGAAATAAAAGCTATCAGAACAAGACAGGAGCTTTCTGGTACCGGAGGTCACGGGTTACTCTCTAATGATATGGCTAGGAGATGTTACGGGTTTAATGCGTGTTGACGCTCTTTATTTACTGACCTTGCTGAGCCGCTTGCGTGTTTACTTAACTTTTAGTGGTGCTGTAGTGACGGACTCATTCTCGTATAGTAGTTATGGTTCAAACTAAATATTTTAAGTTCCTATTACCGGTCGTTCTCTCTTACCATTTTTACCTAGCAAAAAAAAAAAAAAAAAAAAAAAAGCTTGCTGTTACAGTATTGTTATACAAGTAGAATTTATGATTAAGAAACGGAAAAAAAAAAAAAATTTCACCTTTAGAATGGAATTGGTGAATTAAATAATTGCAATAATCCTGCTTAATTAAGCATAAATTCTTCCATTAGGATAATTTTACGAACACCCTGTATTTTTTTTATGGACAAATTATATTTACCTCCCTTGAAATTTGAGACTATTACAATCTACCCTTGAAGTTTTAGAAATTACATTATCCTCCCTTAAGGTTTTAAGTGAGTTACATTTTTTTTCAAATGTTAAATTTTTTAACAGAATATATGTGATGTCAGCAAAAAAAATAAGTTTATTACTTAAATTGCCCCTAATGTGCATGAAATGACATAAATAAGAAATTTCTTTTGCTTCTAAAATTAATTTGTATGTTAATTTTTAATTTTTTTTCCAAATGTTAAATCTTTTTCTCTCACTTGTGTTGATTTTTTTTTTTTTTTTTTATAGTATGTAAGATCTATTTGTCATGTCAAGCAAAAAAAAAAAAATTATTTGTCATTTCATGTACATTAGGAACAATTTAAGTAACGAACCTATTTTTTTTGCTGACATCACATATATTCTCTTAAAAAATTTAATACTTGAATAAAAATGTAACTCACCTCAAACCTCAAGAGAGGGAGATATAATTTCTAGAATCTCAGAGGGTGAATTGTAATAGTATCAAATCCCAAGTGAGATAGATATAATTTGCCTTTTTTTTATTTATTACTTGTTTAAATGGTTTTCACTTCTTATTCTTCTAGTTGATGAGTCAAGAATTATAAACTTGTTCAATTACAACTTATTTGTTTTTTGGCGTTAATTCTTTTCTTAGTAATAATAATATTAAAACTTTATTTGTAGTAATAAAAAAAAATCACTCTGCATTAATTATTTAAATGATTTTTACTTTTTTATTTATTACATAACTACTTTGTGAATTTGGAAGACCAAGGGACGTGATTTAATTCACTATGACCACAAATATGAAATATGAATAGAAGAGTCATTATCACTCTATAGACTAACTTCGATTCTCTATGATTGTTTTAAACTTAACTAAACAATAACTTGTAATAAAATCGGTTGAAGATAATGGAACCAAGCAAAGTCTACGCTAATAAATTGAAATCTTTATAAAAGATAAACATATTTTCCAATCACGCCTTTAAATGTCTTATTAAAATTTGTTAAAATGGAGATATCCAGTTGCGAAATGGAGGGATCCAAATCCGAAAATTTGGATCCAGGTAGGTAGTCCAGTCTCTCTCTTCGTCTCCGCCTGGGGCAGAGGCAAGGCTTGGAAAAATCTCTGCCAGCGAAGCTTCGCGATGTCGATTTCCACTTCCTTCCGTCTATTCTATTCCAAATTCCCGCAATCTATACTCCGCCACCCCAAAAACCCAATATTCAAAACCCTACTTTTGTCAATCCTACAAACACCCCCAAAGCTCTTGTTCTTCAAATCAATCTCGATCGAGAGACTGCCGACCAAACCCTTTTCTTCATCGCCATCATCTTCGTCTTCAGCTTCTGTTGCTTTACAACCCATTGAAGAACTGCCTCCAAAGCTCCAAGAAATCGTCAAGCTCTTCCAAGCCGTCCAACAACCCAAGGCCAAGTACGAACAGCTCTTGTTCTATGGCCGAAACTTGACTCCCCTCGATGCCCAGTTCAAGACCAGCGAGAACAAGGTTCAGGGTTGTGTCTCTCAGGTTTGGGTCAGAGCCTACCTCGACTCGGACAAGAACGTAGTCTTTGAAGCCGATTCTGACTCGGCACTCACCAAGGGACTCGCTGCTTTGCTTGTTCAGGGGCTTTCGGTTCGTCCTGTTGAGGAGATTCTGCGGGTATCGCCCGATTTTGTTGTGTTGCTTGGTTTACAACAAAGTTTAACGCCATCGAGGAATAATGGGTTCTTGAATATGTTGAAGTTGATGCAAAAGAAGGCGTTACAGCTTTACGTGGAAGCTGAAAAAGGTGGTGAATTGGGCAGCGAAGTGTCATCATCTTCTATGATCGGAGAAAGCTCGGTTGAGGATTCAACTTCAAGCTCAAAAGTTGGTATTGGTGTTGGGGATTTGGAGGTTGGAGTGAGTTCTGAAGCAGCTGTTGATGATTCGGGATCAAATTCAGATGGTTTGGGGAGTAGAGGAAAGAGAATTAAGGAGAAATTGGCGACAGAGCTGAGTACTACCGAGTTGCAAGTCGAAGATATATCATATCAGCACGCAGGGCATACAGGTGTTAGGGGTAGTGATGGTGAGACGCATTTCAATGTAAAAGTGGTGTCAATGGAGTTTGATGGAAAGAGTTTGGTTAAGAGACATAGGCTAATCTATGATTTGTTGCAAGATGAATTGCAGAGTGGGCTTCATGCACTGTCAATTGTGGCAAAGACACCATCAGAAGTCGATGGTAGATGAAGATTTTTCGTGGAAAAGGTTAACTTTTTTTCTCTTTGGTCATTTTTATAGGTTGATCAATTAATGCTCTTGCTTTTAGAGTATTGGAAGCATTGTACCTTACAGAAGTTGAGGTTATGATAGCATTGTATGGTGAATCATGAAGGCATAATGAACCTTTGGCCTTTTTCAAATATTCTATATCAATTTTTATATCCATTTTGCTTTGAACTTCTCAATATAATGCTTAATAGTCTTGATTATATTAATTTGCTGTAAATCACCAAGGGAGGTGATAGTCTGTGAGAGAGTAGCTTGAGGTGGGCATTGAAAAGGGTCATACTGATAGACAACCTTTTGCGGAAGCTCATTAGCGTGCATATGTCATGTATTTTCCTCCATGGTTTTTCAGAGTATGAGATGATATGTTAGGAGATCTTCATTGCTGTTGACAAGTTCTTTTCCATTTGATTAATTAGCTCCGTTCTTTGAAATTTGAGTTGGATTTAGTTACTTTATTTTTGGTAAGTAGTTGAAATTTAATTGCTCAGTTATTTTTTTTTTGGTTTGTACTTTGATACAATGAAATTTATTTAGAAATTTTTTCCCATTACTGTTACTTGTCAACATTCAGAAACTTCCTTTGTTATTGTGGAAATTTGGTCCGTTTGAAAAATTATGGGGGACCTTTACGTTGAAATTCTCTGTTTCTTTTTCGACTGATTGTCTTGTTGTGCCAGTCTTCTTTTGATATATTTGGCTTCTACCACGGTTTACTCACCTGTTGGTAAGCTTTATATGACCTGCAAACCTTCTTGTTACTACGTTGATTGGTATTTATTTGCTTGAAAACCTATTGCACTCCCTTTAAAATGTGTCGGCAAAAGCTTCGTATTTATGTACCTAGGACTGCTGCCTGTCTTTAAGTGTGTTTGTGCAGATATCTTTCTAAATGAGACCTCATGTGTCGTATTTCTCAATGTTAAGCAATATTGGGCAACGATCTAAAATGTGACCTGTTAGCTGGAGTAACTTTCAGGCAACAGGTTGGAGAAGCCAGCAAGGCATTCAACTTGCCCCTGGATGGCTTCTTTCCATCTTTTTCTTTTTGGGGTTGGAGTAAACAAGAGATACCGGGGTTGCTAAGCTAGTGAGACAATGCAAAGGCACCAGTCAATGATATATATTTGAAATGTGTGCGTTCAATACTATCAATCATACAGTCAGTGATCGTAGCTGTTGATACTATTATCTGGTAATGATTCTAGCAGTTTGGTCTGCAAGGTCTTGCACCTGAATTATTGTACGTAACATAGGTGCATATGCTCGTTTCCTTTTTGATCTCCCTTTGGACTCCAGGATTCTTCTCTCTTCTTGACTTTACGTAACATAAGTTCTCTCTTCTCTCTATTCACCATGGTGGAAAATGTATTCTGGTGTTTCAACATATTCCTTAGCCTGATTTTCTCTATGCAAAAGGTTTTGCTGTGGTTCACCATTCCTTGGACAGATTCTCTTGTACTTCCTGATGGTTGAAAAGTTTATTAGATCACCATTGTTTATTTGTCATTAGCAGTCTTTGATTAAATAAGACTACTCCAGGTTTTTCAAGGCAATTCATGGCCCTAGTTTCTTACTCAAGATGTCAACAGCCTTCATCCCTATATCTATTTATGTTGTAGACTTGATTATATGTCACGGTTTCCATAGTCTTGTTGATTGTGTTATGCTTGTAGGGTTCATCTAGATGAAATTATCTGATTCTTTCTCCCCATGTCTTTCTTCTGTTAATCTGGTGACAAGGAATACTGAGAAAGATATAATGCAAATGAAGTTCTTTGGCTCCATTTTTTGGTTCTGCAATTGTTTAACAACACTCCTTGTTCAAGTACAATCCAAAAATAACTGCTGTATCCATAACATAGGTATCAGATGCATGAAAACTGCCATCTAGACCAAAATCAGAACAGTACTATAGGGGAGAGAAAATGGCGAAAAGAGATGAAAATAATATATGTTCTGCATTTTCATGTCTTGGTTCTGCAACTTGGGGCAAGTATAACTCCTGTTGCTGGACTAGTCATCTCCAACTGGCATCTTCCTTGCATCCAAGTAAGGGAAATGAATCAGACCCAGTTTAGCTCTCACTCCGAAAGGCTGAAAGGTGCTTGAGTTGCTTTGAGACTGTTGAAAATCTGACATTAATTTTCCGATTTGGGTTGGAGAAACTTGTATTAGCTTTTTTTTGCATTTTTGCTTTTATAAATTAAAAATAAGCAAAAAAAAGAAAAAAAAAAAAAAGCAAAAAATTTAGCTTTTTTTTTTTTCTTATAAGTTGAAGCAAAAAGCAAAAAAGCATCTTTTAGTTCAGCAAAAAAGCAAAAAAGTTGGGCTGAAAAATCCTACCAAACAGATCTTGAGCCTTGTAATTGGGTATCAAATACCGAGCTTTTCGAGTTTTCGAAAATCATCTTTCACACAAATAAAAACGATTGTGTTTTTAAAACTTTTTATGCCACAACAGTACCATAACTAGTACTATGACTACGTATAATAAAGAGGTAAGATTATACAAATAAAAAATTTATGCAAAATAATGTGTCTAAGATAAAGTCTATTACTTTAAAATAAATACCCACTATAATAAATTTTAATTACAAAAGTATTATTATTATATCATTTTATATATAAATTTTATACTAAATTTTTATAAGAATAACATTTTTCAGTCCCACCCAAATAATCTTCTTTCTTTTTTTTGCTTTTTAAGTACGAATCAATACCCTTTCGTACCATCCACCTAGCTTCTTCCTTTTTTTTTCTTCTTTTTCTCATTTATCTTCTCTCCCTCTAGATCCCATTTTCACATGTTCAATCAATGGAGTAATGGGACTCTCCCTCCGATCCCGGCCTCTTTGATCACAGCCCATCAGTGGCTCGATCGATCTCAGTTCTCGTCAAATCGCAGCCCCCTGTAACTCTACTTCTGTGACGATCGCTGGTAATTCCTCGCCTATCATAGCACCTTTCTTCTTTTTTTTTTGCTTTCTAAAATGCAATTTGAGTTGTGTGATGTTCATATTTGTTTTACTACAATGATGAACAGAGTTTTATTCCTGTGTGATCGATGATGAGTGGTTATAGAAACAGAGTTTTTTTGTTTGATCGATCCATCCCAAAAATATAAAGGTGGGGGGCTTCCAAACAAAGTCATGCACTAAACAGAGAGTATCCTCTCCAACTCCTCTGCACTACACATCCACAATTGTGTTGAGCTTTTGATGAAGAAAAGAGAGAAAAACGTATGTGCTGCTCCCCAGAATCATATACATGTATGTTTCAGCTATGCAAAAAATTCATACATTAATTTTTGTACGCAATAATTAGTTGGACTGAGATTAATTATTTTAAAAAAAATATGGTTTTTAATTAAAAAAAATGTCATTGTTATGGTGGGATATTTTATAAATTTTTTTTTAAAATAATAACATTTTTCTTTACCAAAAAAGAGAGAAAAATTAAGCAGAGGAACAAAAAATAACCCCACCCATAGGCCGTCAAACAAAACGACTCCACGTGTCGTTATTCCACCGAACATAACAGCTTGATCGTGAATCCAAGCACGAACGTATAGACACCAATTGATGAGGCCAAACGTGAGAATGGTGCGAAACCGTGTCTGGTGAAGAAAAACAGGTGTGCTCTTGGAGCATTGAATAATTTCTCCAAAGCTGCAGGAGGTAGTCGGCACAATCTCGACCCACCACAACATTGAGGAAAGTATTCTTGGACCCACCACCGTGGAAACCTATTTGTAAGTGGTCCGGACCCTTCAAAGTTGAAACAGATGATCTCAGCAATCTGTCGTAAGCCTCCCCTTTGTTGTGTACACGTGGCATCCCCATTTCTTTTTTTTTTTTTTTTTTTCTTTTTTTCTCTCTTTTCTTTCAAACAAATTTCCAAAATCTTTAGTAACAAAAATGGAGAATACCGCACTACGCATGGATAAATCTATCAAGTTTTTCTATTTCTTGATACAAAGGTATTTAAATTCATGCAAGTGAATACATCTCTGATCTCTGTGTATGTCTCAATAGGAAGAGAAAGAAAAAAATCCATTAGAAGGTAATCCTCAAAATTTGATGGGTCCGCACTCTGAAGTTTAAATCTCTCTATTTTTATGCTCATAGTTAAGAAAATAATATAATAAACATCAAAATAAATTCTGTACTGTGAGGAACATTTATAAAACATTTTTTAAAGTGGGAGAGAAATTAAAACAATGATTTGCTAGAAACTGAGATAATTCCACTAGATTATCTGTAATCTTACTTTATTTCCTGCAATCATTCCAAGCTTTGCAGTTTTGTCAAAAGTTATCACTAAATGCTAATTTGAGTTCTGTCGTATTCATAAATCTTTCTATTGTGAAGAAGTTCACAATACTGAACTGAGAAGTTATCATGAAAAAGGGTAAAGAAGTAAGTTGTTAAGTAGCAACACTCTTTAAACAGTCATTAATGTTTTAGATATAACAATTTAACATAGTATCGTTAAAATGTTACCATTAAGTGCATAATTTGAGTTCTGTAGTACTCATAAATCTTCCTATTGAGTTAATTAGACATGGAATAAGAAGTGTAGCGAAGTAAATTGTTAAGTTACTCCACTATTTTAGCACTCACAATGTTTTAGATATAACAATTTAACATAATATCGTTAAATTGTTACCATGAAACGCATTATTTGAGTTAATGTTCTACTCATAAATCTTCCTATTGAGTTACTTAGACATAGGATAAAAAGTGTAAAGAAGTAAATTGTTAATTTACTCCACTCTTTTAACAGTGTCGGTTTCGTTTTTGTTTTCGTGTTCTCAGAACTAAATAATGATTTCGTTTTTTTTGTTCTCAAAAATAAAAAAAAAAGTAGATCATAAAAAACACCATCATTTTCATTTTTGCATTTCGAAAACTCTGAAAGCACAAATCTCTAAAATTAAGGTGTTTTTTGAAAAATAACAACCAAACGAAGATTCGACCGCGTTCAAATATCACCGGGCTACCCATTAAAAACGGGAGAGGGAGTCTTAGAGAGGAAGCATTGTTTAAGTTTCAGACTCGATTCTTGAAAAATTATTCGGTCCTCGTGCCCCTCTCCTCTTTCTTTTACAATGCCAATGGGTCTTCACCATTACAGGAGTACCACTGAAGGAGAAGGAGAAGAACAAGAAAGGGTTCAATGGATCAAGTCCTGTCCAACATCGTCAGGTATTTATGTGGTGATCAAGCAGATCAGGATCAAGAAAGCCCAAGTGAGACGCTCCTGCTATGCCCGGCCTTGCCAAGCAGACCCGGCACAAGCGGTAAAGAATTACTACAAACGCGACCGAGTTTTCCACTCAGCTCATCAGACTCGTGCAGTGACTCGGGCGCCAGTTATGCTTGGATTCCTCCATCTGACGTGGACGAAATTGCATTCTCAACCATTAGTCATGTTTCCCATCAAAATCTCTCATTGCAGCAAGTGTTGATTTCTTCATCGAGTTCAGAGTCACTCAGCAACGACTACGACTCAATCTCAGACGCCCAGTTGGGGCTAGATCTTCTGTTATCTTTACCATGGTTAGAGTCCTTTCTCAGGGACTCAAGCACTAAAGCTGTAGTTGCCGATTCGAGCTTCAATGTCGTTGAAGAGACATGGATGAAGCATTATTGTAGCTGCCACAAGATACTGCTTGTGGGTGAAGGAGATTTCTCATTCTCTGCTAGTTTGGCCGTGGCTTTTGGTTCTGCTGCTAACATCACTGCTACTTCTCTGGATTCTATAGGTAAAGTAACATTCATCAATCGACTTAACATATTTGTATTCCCACTGATCATTCATATAGATATATATATGTATCTGATTTGGACTCCTCAGAGTACTTGAGAAGAAATTACAGGAATGCAATGTCCAACATCCAAAGTTTAAGCAACAGAGGAGCCAAGGTCCTGCATGGTGTGGATGCAACGGAAATGGCAGACCATTTCTTGTTCAAAGGCTTGACATTTGATCGTATAGTTTACAATTTCCCTCATTCTGGTTTTTTTCCAAACGAATCACGAAAGTCGCAGCTTCAGTAAGTAGATTTCTCCTTCGTAATGCCTCTCAAAAGTCCCATTGATCTATCCATTGCATTCGTATTTAAAATTCTATACCGAATGTTTTTTATTCTTGCAGAATTTTTTATATGGAGTTCTTTATTAGAATAATGTGACAGAGACATTTTTATAATTAAAAGTTATTTTAATAATTTTTTTAAATGAAGGTCTTAGTTTAATTTGCAAACTTTTCTGTCTATATAGCATTATTGTATTCTATATATCTATCAAATTTTCCTCTTGCAGCCGATACCGAGAACTGGTACGCCAGTTCATGGCGAATGCTAGGAAGATGATCACAAAAAAGGGAGAAATTCATATTACCCACAAATCAAATGGCTTCTTTCTGGAATGGAACCTAGAGGAACTAGCATCAAGCGAAGGCCTTCGACTTATAGAGGAGTTGCACTTCAATTACACCGACTATCCGGGCTACCGCACCAAATATGGCTATGGGGGTGACAAAAATTTCAACTGCAATCCCAGCAAAACTTATAAATTTGGACTTAATTAGAGGTGTTATTAATCCAGCCATAGAAGCTTTGAAATGATAGTGTTTTTCTTACTTGGTTGCAATTAAACTTGGTGAGCGGTTGGATTGAAATTTGAATGTGTGAAAATGGTTAAGGTGTAGACAACGTATGGCGACCTTTTGCTGCTTTTGTAAATATAGTTGTATAGAGGGACCAGAGGTGTTTAATTTGTTTAGTGGGTGTACGTGTGCCTCCGAGATTGGGTTTTCAACTTTATTGTTAGGAATGATAAAATGACTCAATATCTTAAGTTCCATCTCATTCCAGTAGGGACAGATATGGGGTAATATTAATCGGGGCAGGATGTGATAGGTTTGGGGACAAGATGAATAACTTGTTTCAATCCAAATCTGTCCCGTTTATACTTATATATTTATTTTTTATATATACATATTTTATTAGGATATGATTATTATGATTTTCTCCTTATATTTGTGATTTTATTCTTTATTTTGTTCATGATGTGTTTGAAAAAGTCACTAACAAAAAGGAATAGGGGTGGGGTGGGTGTGTGGAGAGGTTAAGCCGGCCGGGCAGGGATGGGGTAGCGGTCTCCCAACCTAAACTCACACCGTTGCCATCTCCATTTATTGTATAATCTTTATTTACTTATCAAAAATCAAAGAGTAATGCTATACAAATAAAAAAAATTCATACAAAATTTTTATATAAAATGATGTGTTTTAATGAGAGCTTTTCATTTGAAAATAAACAAATACCATAATGATTTTTAATTACAAAGTTGTCACTATTATATTATTTTTTGTATAAATTTTGTATGATCTTTTTTGTAAGAATAATATTTTTTAAAATGAAAAACTCATCATAACTAATGACCTCGAGGCATGCTAATTAAACTACCCATATAAGATTTTATAAAATATATATACGAGGAGTTGGTTCTCGATTGTTTTTTATTAATTATCTCAATTATCACCCGAGAATCATTTTGAGGTTTTTGCACACAAAAACAAACCAAGTCTTTTTAATACCAACCCAACCAATGAAAAGTCAGGGTTAGTATTGTTCACCGGTTAACCAAACGATGAGTAGCTGTCCAGCGAATCATTAGCGGCGGAACCAGAATTTTTTTTTTTTTTTTTGTGGAGGTAAAAAATTACTTCAAATGAAAAAATTTTAAATGATGTTTTTTACATTTTTAATACTAGGTGTAAATTTTTACTTAAAATTTGATTTTTTTAGTTGAAAAATTATTAATTTATTTATTTTTTTCTCTTTTCAATAAAATATTTATTGAATCACAATGGATTTAACCATCTAATAAAAATTAATTTTTGGTATATTCACCAATTAATTTGACCAGCATAATACAAAATTAGTATTTCAACCAATAAAGTACATAATTTACTTTTTAGTTTCACTGTAACAACTACTTGTATAACCACAAAAAAAAAAAAAAAAATACACTTTGTTCAAAAGAAAATCAAACAAATATCAATCTATATAAAAATATAAAAATACATCAACAATCCGTTTGATGATGCTATCGTAAGATTTACTAATTTATTTTTTAGTTTGAAACTTTTGTCTTTGTACAATAGAGAGAGAGGAAGAGAGTGCGTGCACGTGCGCGCACGTTTGTTATGAGAGTTTAAACTTCTAGATATGTATACAATAGAGGGAGATAGAGTTATATAGATTAGACCTTTGATCTTTCTTGTATTGATAAAAGTTCATGTAATTATATTGGTTAATCTGTGATCTTTTTTTTATCATGAGATTTTTCTTTCATTTGATGTAAGCCTTTTTTATTTTCTTATGAGTCTTTTTTCATTTAAACTGAGACTTATTTATTTATTTATTTTTTGGGCCTTTTCTTATTTAGATTGAGGCTTTTTTCAAAAAAAAAAAAAGGTCAAAATTATACAAAATTTTAACTATAATAAGTAAGGTTATAAAACTTAAAGGCCTTAAAAAAATTGATAACCTAAAGCGATTGACTTTATGACTTTACACTTGAAATGAGTATTGGGTATAATTAGACAAAGTCTATTTTTAATTGGGTTGGGTTACATTTTTTTTTTCAAATTTTAGTGGAGGCAACCGACGCGGCTCGGCCAACCGTCGGTCCACCTCCGCAAATCATGATGTTACTTTCTTGCAAAACAAAAAAAAAAAAGAATTATCGTATGACTAAGATTCCTTAATTTGAAAAAGAAAATCAACGAACAAAACCATGAGTAAGAATCCTTAATTTGAAAAAGAAAATCAACGAACAAAACCATGAGTAAGAAGCCTAGAAACTTCCCCACTGTGCCAAATGCTGAAAAAGAGTTGCATTAATATTGTTCTTAATTCAACCAGAAAGCCCCCATATAACTTCAAATGAAATATCTTTCTGCAAAGGGTGAGATGTCTCTTTGACTCATTCAAAATAAAACACTCTTTACAGGTTCAAGATTATTAAAACAATCCTAACTTGCAGATTTGAAAAGTAGATCACTGTCTGAATCTTTATGAGCCGTTACTCTCTTGTTATATAGTTGTAGCTTTGTACCAATCATGTTGATACCACTTGCCTAGACAATTTTGTACCTAGTAGCTGTTAAGATAATGACCATGCACCAAGCAAACTCAAAGAAGTTAAAGAAAATGCTATTTCGTTAGGAATAGTGACGAAAATTACAAGTCCAATGTTAACTGAACCTTTTGCCAAAGTGACTAAACATGTGTTTGCAATTTTATTATACATTGTTTTGATGTCGCGCTCCGATTTTTGAGTGTCCAAGGTCCTTTCGGCTCGAAGATCTTAAAGTACGGAACTCTGTCACTAGAACTCGTCCTCCTAAAAGGATAAGTACGACTAGGTTTGAAAATTGATTTGACTAAAGGCTTTTTAGAAAAATATGAGTCGCCACCTAATTTGATTAAGGTGAGTTAGGGCACCTAAAACTAAGTGTTAATCCGAAGATTAAGCTTAGAGTTTTTAAAAATGATTTTAAAAATTCCTTCAAGAGAGGGTTTTTAGGAAAATAGATTTTTTGGCAACCTTTGAAAATATTTAAGCCCTTTTTGAAAATAACTCCATTTCGATTTTTCAAAAACAGAAATCTATGGTCTAAGGGTTGGTTACGTGTAGGGAAGATATTATAAGATTATCACCCTACCCCGCCCTTTCGGTACCTACATGTCTAGTCACCCTTTTTGTTTACTCACTAGAATAACCGGTCACCATTATCCACTTAATATCCACTTTATAATTTTGAAAACAGGATTGAGCTATCACTTTTCGGACGAATAATGTATGATGCATGTTTTTGGAAGAAATTTGAAAATAATGGGGGTTTTGAAAGAGTTTGAAATAAAAACTTTGAATTGATTGAAATTTTTGAAAAAAGTGATTGAAGTTGAAATAAAAGTTATGACCGCACCCTTTTAGGTTGCCTACGTATCTTATTTGGCGAGAATCAGGTCATTCGTAGTTCGGGCGAGAGCCCGATGAAAAATAGGTGCATTAAGGCCTTTGGAATGTTGGAAGATACTTTGGGGTCTTTGGAGAAGTTTAAGACACTTTGAGATCTTTGCAAAAGTTTAAGACACTTTGAGGTCTTTGGAAGTTTAAGACACTTTGTGGTCTCGGAAGTTTTGATTTGAAATTGGATGGTGAGGTGTTTTGAAAATGTTTTTGGATCAACTTAAGGGAGTTTTGGAAAAATGCTTTGGCATAAATCAAGAGAACTTGAAAGTGTTTTTGAAGTCTTCTTTTGAAAACCTTGGAGGCATGACTTTAGAATGTTTTGATGAATTAATTTTTTAAAAATAGTTTTTGGAAATGGTTGAGGGTTTGGAATCCTCATATGGACAACTTTAGAGGTTGTTCTTGATTTATCACTTGTCCTTGAAATCCTTAATCATGAGAGGGCTAGGGACACCATATGTTTGTAACCTTTTGAAAACATTTTTGAGAATGTCTTGAAGATGGAGTGTAAAGACATTTGAAGAGTCTATGGAGTTGGTTTTTTGAAATTATGAGAGTAGGGGGTATTGGAGAAATAAGTTATGAGAATAGTTTGAAAATTGAATGATCTTTTGAAAAGGGGTTCAAGAGTTGGAACCTTGAAGTGTACTAACCTAGGTTGGGTTGGCCTAGGGTTAGGGGTGACCTAAGGTCAACTAACTTGGGTTAGGGTAACCTAGGGTTAAGATGACCTATGGTTAACTAACTTGGGTTAGGTTGACTTAGGGTTAAGATGACCTTGGGTTAAATTAACCTAGGGTTCGTCAACTAGGGTCAAGTTAACCTAGGTTGGACAACTAGGGTCAAGTTAACCTAGGATTGGATTGGAAGAATGATTTTGAAAGTTGGTTTGAAGCACTCTTAGAAAGAGTTTTGAAAAACAAAACATGTTATGCCATGGACCATGGTTGGCAATATTTTTGAAGATCATTTCCATAAAAATTTTGACTCTAACCAAGAGTATGGTTTATATGGTTAGTGATTGGAAACTATTCCAAGGAAGGTTTCCTTATGACTGTTATAACCTTTATCTTGACAAGAGTGGATGTTTAAAAAATCAATATAATGATGGCAATTTTTGAAAAATCATTTTTGATGCAAAGATGGAGAGAATGCATTTTTGAAAATCATCTCTTAAGAAGGATTTTTGGAAACCACTTTTCAAGGGGGCCATTTCATCAAGAGAGGATTCATATGGCCAAACAAAAGGGAGACCACTCAAGAGAGGGTTCTATGAGGCCATTCCAACCACTATGCTTGAAAGAATGAAAATCTTGAAAATTAGAGAAATGGAAAGCAACCATTGTGCAAGTTAAAATACAATGATGCAAAAATGGGAGTTAGGGGGTTAGTAGGGGCTCTTCTGAGGCATAATTCTAAAATCTCATCCTAAATTTTAAAGGGTCAACTCTTGGAACAATTTTTGAGAGAAATGGAGAACTTAGAAATGGCATAAAATTAAGAGCAATGTAAGCATGGTGAAATATGACAATAAGCATAAAATGAAGCCAAGCATACAAGAAATAATCAAAATAGTAATATACAAGGGGTCATGATTCACATACAAGGCTTTTAGGCTACACCACATAAACAAGAGGCTCCTAGGCCATACCATCTTAAAGTAGGTTAGTGAGAGGTCCCCCTACACGGTGGCTCTCACTTGCTTTCCTCAAAGCATGATCTAAGAGCCCTCTTGGCTCAAGCATGCAAGAAAGGGGGGGTTGAAGATGGGGATTAAAATAGAGAATAGCCTAAGTAGGCTAGGAGGGAGAAGAGAAGAGTGGGGAAGAACACAAATGTAAAAGGGATACCACCTTTTGCCTTCACCACACTTATAGTCTTCAATGAATGTCTTGATTGGAGCTTGAGTAACTTCAAAAGGGTTTGAGAGGCTAGAGTGGAGTGTGTAAGTGTATATGATGCCTTGTATGTGGAGTGTATGGGCTTGAGAGAGGTAAAACCTAGCCTAAGTATTGGAGGGGTGGAATATATGTAAGGATTTGAGTTTCTGGAGTGATTTTAGCAGAACTTCGCATTAATTTCGGATCTGGCATATACAAAGGGGGAGGCCTCTATTTATAGGCAATCTGGAATAGGCCTGACGCATGTGCTACATGCGTAGGTATTGTTCCATTACCAGAATGACACGTGGCACCTTATGTACTAGTTAAATCTCGACCGTTGATCGAAAGTCGATCGATCTGATCAAAATTTGAGCACATGTAGCATATGCTCCATCACAGGGAAGGTTCGTTCAAACTTTGTCTCAATAATTCAGTAAATCGGGAAGGTTTTGGGGGAATCGGTCGCACTCGGGATATCCTTCCAAGGCTAACGGTGAACTTTCATGTTTTCAGGAAGTTTGAATTATGTTTGGAAGCTTGGCATATTGTCTTGGGAAGTGTGTCAAAAAGGTCACTTTTGCGGAGCGTCTGTGATACGTTTCGGGGGTGTTTGAAAGTAGCTATTTTCGTTTCGTGTGATCGGGGCCTTCGGGAATCGATCCTTTTGATCGGACCGTATTGATGGAAAGTACACTGGAAATACCTTTGAACATTTCTAGATTTACGCATTTCTTAAGTTGTTTGACAATGCGTTTCGATTAGGGAGTTGGGAAAAAAGTCAACTTTGGTGAAGCGTCTGTAAGACGCTCTAGGGGTCGTCGAAAGTAGTAGTGTTTGAGCCATACGATGAAGGGCTTCGGGAAGGGATCTATCCAATCGAACCGTATCGATGGAAAGATCTATGAACGAGCTTTCGAGAATTCCCTGATTTACGCATTTCTCAAGTCAGTTGATGGCGCGTTATAACCAGGGAATCTGGGGAGAAGACAATTTAGGCGGAGCGTCTATGAGACGCTCCAGGGAACTTTTGTTGAGTTATGTGAGCTTACTGTCGTAAGGTCCTTATTAGGTTAAACAAGGGCGTGTGGTGAAACTTTCTGCTCGAAATCCCAAGGTCGGTGCTGTTTCGGGGCATATTTGGTCTTCTAGGGGCAAAACGGTCATTTTGACCAAGGTTGGTTGGAAATGGTCAGGAATGGTTTGGTGGGTTGTGTTAAGTGTGTAGGGTTGTTTAGGGATAGTTTTGGGAGAGTCTTTTACCGTTCTGCAAGGTTTGTGTTGTGCTGAGCTGCTCAGGGGCAAAACGGTCATTTTAACCGGAGTGGGTCGGAATAAGACCGAATTTGGACCAAATGGTGTACGGGGGACGTCTAATGGTTTAACAACATTTTGGAAGGATGGACTTATCGTTTTAAGGGATTTTAAACTTTCCCAAAACGTGCCTGGAGGCCCAAGGGGCAGGTTTGGTCATTTTTTACCGAGTTGGGCAAGCAGGCGCTGGTGTTGACCTAGGTGTTGGTTCCCGAGACTGCCCGGTCTCGAAAAATTACCTGTGCGGTGTTGGTCTCCAAGAACGCCCGTTCTTAGAGAGCTACCTGTAGGGGTGGTGTTGGTTCCTGAGAACGTCTGGTCCCATAAAGCTACCTGGAAGGGTGGTGTTGGTCTTTGAGAACGCCCGGTCTCGGAGAGCTACCAAATGACGGACATTTTACATTGGCGGGCTAGTAGGCACCAGAAGTGAACCGTCTAGAATTTGATGAGGTGTTGGGCCCCGAGATCGCCCGACCCCGGGAAGCTACCTGGATGGCGTTGGTTTCCGGGACCGCTTGGTCCAGAAAGCTGCCTGGAATAATGGTGCTTATGGCTCCAGCGGGTCTTTGTGGACCCAAGAAGCTACCAGTTGGCTGGATTGGAGATTGTAAGGCTCATCTTGAACCTGCATGTGTTGTGATGTTGGAAACCGAACCCGGTTAGACCGGAGATTACCGAGTAGGCAAAAATGGGGTGCTTACAGCTGCCCCTCTTTTTCTGGCTTTGCTTGCCGAAGGCAGAAAAATAACAAAGTAAGAATCCCTTTTTGGTTGCGAGGCGATCGAAGAGATAGACAAAGCAAAAGGAAAAGGTGAGAAAAAAGAAAAACAAAATGAAAGAGTATTTTTATTATTTTTTTCCTCACATTTTCTTTTTTATCACCAAATTTTTGATCCACACAACCTAAGGAGAAGTGAGAATGCATGGTAATCTCATTTCCAACACCAATGTCTACATATATCACATGGTTTATGAAACTTTTCGTAGGAATCTTTCACAAAATACTTAACTACTACTAAGATTATCCATTAATTAGAATACTTTGTTATTAGACCTAGGTATTTGATTCTCCAAATACATAAATATTGTATACTCTTTCATCTCCGTGGCACAACCCAATTCTTATTTTTTACCTTCTTTTTTAATAGAATTACCTAAATAACCTAAGCAGTAGTAAGTTCCCCGTTGACAAGGCTATATGTTGTATCTCGTCTATGACAACATATGAAAAAACAAAAAAGAAAGAACAGACTAGGTGTAAATTAAAATACTGAAATAGATCTAAGTTTGAAATTCAAAGATAAATTAATATGGATACGGATATATACACGGATGGAATGGTCTATAACGAATAATCATATTACATATCATAGACACAACCAAATGACGCAACGATTATGAAAGCTGCTGACGGGATTACTAGCGGCTGCTTAAGAAAAGTAACTAATCTGAATTACCAGGCAATTCAATTCCTTTGACAGAGTCATTGCTCAATGATAAAGCAGTAAACTTGTAAGGTCAATCTCCAGGCTGGCGGCAGGCTGCTTCGGTAATCTGAGAGGAAAAGAGGGATGAGGGACACCCGTGTAGTGCCTGCCAAGAGCACTCTGATGCCAAAGTTTGGTTTCTGAGAATATTTCAACAGAGTTTTAGGTAGGGTTTATGTTTGCATACCTTGTTGGAGAAGATGAGTTTCCCTTTTATACGGGTAGGCATCCTGGTAGACCTAAGAGGGCGTTGCATGCATGAAGATAGTAGAAGATGGTTGTCTCTCCACGTGGTAGCGTAGCATTGGAGGACTTGACATGTGGCAGGGTAGTGGGGGAGTGGTTGTCCAATTTCACACGTGGCATTCCCTTAAGCATGCGTTAGAGTGGGGAAGGTGACTACCTCCTACTATATGCGAAATTCTGGAGCTGGTAGCACGTTATCATGATTGGGTTGTCAGTAGTGGCCCCACTAGTGTGGCTGAGGGGGGAGATGATCGGCATCATCCCAAGAGGTCTGCTCGGTCGTGCTCGAGTCAGTTGGAGATTTCAGGGTTGATCTCCATTGTCTTCTTGCTTGACATGTATCCTGGGCACCCTATCCCCGATATAGGTGCCGATCAGTCCATTGGGTGGATTCTTGATCGGTCCCCATCAGTTGTCCCCAATTCCTCTGAGTATCCTGTAAGCACCCCATTTTTGACCGCTCGGCAGTCTAAACTCCGTCCAGACTTGTATTCAAGTCATTATGGACATATTCCAATCAAAACCAATCCTCTAGTCCAAATTCCGTCTTTCCATCGCTTCGCGAGCCTGTCAGGCCCAAATAGAGGCAAAATGACCAAAATGCCCTTAGGGGCATTATCCTTTCTTATTCCAATTCCAATCCCCCTCTCGAGACAGTTTATTCCTCGATACGGTCCAAATAGTAAAACTACTCACCAAACCGTCAGAGTGGCGGAAACACTCACAAAACTGTTAGAGTGGCGGAAACACTCAAAACCCAGGCACGTCTCTTCAGAGTCGGTAAGACCCCTTTCCAATCCCTCTCTCTAGACAGTTTATTCCTCGAGACGGTTCCAATCCAGGCACGTCTCTTCGAAGTCGGTAAGACCCCTTTCCAATCCCTCTCTCGAGACAGTTTATTCCTCGAGACGGTTCCAATCCAGGTACGTCTCTTCAGAGACGGTAAGACCCCTTTCCAATCCCTCTCTCGAGATAGTTTATTCCTCGAGACGGTCCGAGTAGCAAAACTACTCACAGAACTGTTAGAGTAGCGGAAATACTCACACCACCGTTAGAGTAGCGGAAATACTCACAGAACCGTTAGAGTAGCGGAAATACTCACACCACCGTTAGAGTAGCGGAAATACTCACAGAACCGTTAGAGTAGCGGAAATACTCAACCCCATTAGAGTAGCGGAAATACTCACAGAACCGTTAGAGTAGCGGAAATACTCACAAATCGTCAATCTCGTCCGAGTAGCGGAAATACTCAACCCCTTCCGAGTAGCGGAAATACTCAACACCGTTAGAGTGGCGGAAACACTCAAAACCTAGGTCAACACCCGTGTCTGTTAGCTCACTCCGGTGAAAAATGACCAAATTACCCTTTGGACCTTTTCCGGTCAGGATGACCATTTTGCCCCTAAGCATCCGAATGCCCCGAGAATACTTTTTATAGTGTTCTCGACCTTCCTTTACCTTTCCGGACCATTCCGAGTCAGTTCCGGCCAACCCGGTGCAAAATGACCGTTTTGCCCCTGGAGGGCCGATTTCCTTCTTCGACCACACCGGCTCTGGGTATCAAACCGGTAATGTCCCGAGAATACTTTTTATAGTGTTCTCGACCTTCCTTTACCTTTCCAGACCATTCCGAGTCAGTTCCGGCCAACCCGGTACAAAATGACCGTTTTGCCCCTAGAGGGCTGGTCTCCTTCTTCGACCACACCGGCTCTGGGTATCAAACCGGTAATGTCCCGAGAATAATTTTTATAGTGTTCTCGACCCTCCTTTACCTTTCCGGACCATTCCGAGTCAGTTCCGGCAAACCCGGTACAAAATGACCGTTTTGCCCCTGGTGGGCCGGTCTCCGTTTTCGACCATGCCGGCCCTGGGAATCAAACCGGCAACCTTTGGGAACATTCTAAATAATTTTTCCAGATCCCCAAGTCTTCTTCCGGGACAGTTCGAGTCTGTCCCGGCAGTTTTTCGGTCCGATTAACCGTTTTGCCCCTAAAGGCTCGGTCAACCTTTCCGACACATCCAATCCTCACTTTTCAAGTCAAATACCTCCAGGACACTATTTTAAGTGTTCCTGCTCCTTTCCAGCCTTCCGGGTCACTCCCGGCTCCTTCAAATCATTCCCGGACTTTCCGGAGTCACTCCTAGTGAAGTCAGGCTAAAGTTTACATGGTAGTCACTAGTACAGACGCCCAAATCTAGTCAAAGATACGTTGCTTGCCGACCTTAATTGTTTCCTAAATGGCTGGCGGCCAAGCCAAAAAATGGCCTGGCGCCACTCCTAGTGGCGCTAGTATAAATTTTGCCCTGGCGCCACTGCAACAGGCGCCAGGCTTGTCCAACTTCTATAAATACAGAGCCTCAATCAACGTGAAAGGGGTCTGCAAACTTAACCTAAAAATCACACAATTCGATATACAGAGCTCGAGCATCTCCAAAACCCTAGCCTCCCTAGGTTTTTCCCCAAACCCTAGCCATCATACACAAACCCTAGCCTCCTATACACTTACACACTCCCCTATACACTCATACACTAGCCTTCAACCACTCTCTCAAGACTTGAAGAGCAGCCATTCAAAGCCTGAAGACAATCCTTGAAGACTGAGGGTGAAGATCAAGACCGAAGACCGAAGACCGAAGGCTGCACGGCGCGCAAAATAACAAGAAACAAGGTAGGCTCCCTATTTAATTTTCTGCACTTTCCCCCTCTCTCTTCTCTCTCCAACCCACTTGGGTTTTCTTTATTTTAATCCCCCATCTCTTTCCCCCCCTTTCTTTGCATGCTTGAAACAAGGGGATTCCCGGTCCATGTGTAGGATTGGACTATGGGAGAGTCACCGTGTCGGGGGCTTTCTTCTAGTCTAACCAAAGACCACGTGGGTCCGGCCCCCCTTGATTATGTGGTGAAGCCTTAACCTTGTATGTTCACGACCCCAAATTGCATTGTGTATATCATAGTCTTGCATCTTCCAAAATTCGTTTTCAAAAAGTTGTTTTCAAAAATCGTTTTAAAAGTGACCTTTTGGTCTATATTTTCGAGTCCTATTGTTTTCAAAACCGCTTTCCTAAAGTGGTTCTAGCCTTCCTATGGTTAGAATTGCTTTAGGAAAGTGAGATGTTTTTACACTTTCTAAAAATTCTTTTTCCAAATCCCTCTTTCTAAAAATCTCTTTTTCAATATACTTTCCTAAAACTCTCCTCTTCAAGATTGATTTCAAAAACTCCCTTTCAAAATCTCTTTTTCAAAACTCTCTTTTTCAACTCCTTTCCAAAACTTTCTTTCCTCCAAATTCACTTTCTAAAAACACTCCCTAAAAATCTTTCTAAAAAACTCTCCTCCCGGAATCTTCCTTCTAGAAATTCCCCTATAGGATTTTCTTTCTAAACTCTACGATTCCAAAAACATGCTTTCCAAAAAACTCCTCCCTAGGATTCCCTTCTAGAAAACCTTCGTTTCCAAAAACGCGTTTTCCAAAGAAAACTCTTTCCTTAGAGCCCAAACCAAACCCTAGAACCCACAATTAGGAAACCCTAGTTTTCTTTCCAAAAACATGATTTTCAAACTTTGCCCCAAACCTAGGTTTTCAAAATCTTTTGTTTTCTTTATCAAAACTATACATGTTTCCAAAACCTATTTTCTACGTCAAAAGTATAATTTTCCAAACCTAGGGTTTCTAGAATCCCCCTTTCCAAATCCTTGTCAAATCCTATCTTCCCTTTTGGAAACCAAATCAAGTCTACCCGTTTAGAAAACCAGATCCTATCCTCCGTTTTTGGAAACAAAATCAAACTTTTCTCCTTTAGAAACCCAAATCCAATCCCTCCTAATCCCAAACCTTTCTTAATTCAATTCCTTTCTAAACCATAAGTTTCCTAAACCTAAACTTCAAATCTTTCCTTAAGTTTCAAAATCCAAATCTTTCCTAAATTTGAATCCTTCCTAAACTTTCACTTTCCTAAATCTTAAGTTTCCAAAACTTGAACATAAAAATCTTTCCTAAACTTTAAAACTCAACTTTTAAATCTTTCCTAGTTCAACCCTTTCCTAATTCTACCCCTTTTTCAAAATCTTTTTCAAATCTAAGTTTTCAAACCTTTCCTAAACTCAAGCCTTTCCTAATTTCAAGATTTTCTAAAACTCTAAAACTTTCTAAATCCTAAACTTTCTAAATTTCAAATCTTTCTAAAATTCTAAGCTTCCTAAATTCAAAACTTTCTAAATTTGAAACTTTCTTAAGTTGAATATTTCTAAACCTAAAACTTTCTAAATTCTAAACTCTCTTAAACTTCAAATCTTTCCAAATCTAAGACTTTTCTAAACTCAAAACTTTCTTAATTTAAGACTTTCTTAAGTTGAAACTTTCTTAATTCAAACACTTCCTAAGTTGAAAACTTTCCTTTTTCGAACCTTTCCTAAAACGAAATTTTCTTATTTTCAAAACTTCCTTGTTTTCAAAACTTTCCAAATTCAAAACTTCCCTTTTTTCAAACATTCCAAAATTCAAAACTTTCTTAATTTGAAACTTTCCAAATTCTAAACTTTTCTCAAACTAAACTTTTCTTAATTGAAAACATTTCTATATTCAATACTTTCCTATTTCAAAACTTTCTAAATTTCAAACTTTCCTAATTTAAAAACTTTCCTAAAATGAAAACTTTCCTAATTTCGAAACCTTCCAAAAATGACACTTTCCTAAATCGAGCATTTCCTAATTCAAACTTTTCCTAAATCCAACCTTTCCTAATCTCCTAAACCTTCCAAGTCGAGTCAAGCTTTTCTTAAGTCTAGGTTTCCTAAACCTTCATCTTTCTCTTTTTCAAAACAAGCCCAAATCTATCTTTTTAAATCAAAGTCCAATTTTCTTAATTTCAATTTCCAATCTCCTTTTCTAATTCCAAATCGAATTCAATTTCCAATTCAATCTCCTTCTTCAAATCCACCCTTCTCTTTTCAATCGGACTCCGGTCCGAACTACGATTGACCTGATTCTCCCAAAGGGATTCGTAGGCAACCTTCATAGGTACGGTCACAATACTTTTCAAACTTTCAATTCCACCCTCATGGGTGTGGTTTCCAAAATCTTTCCAAATTTCAAATTCCAATCAATTTTCAAATTTCAAATTCTAAAATTTCTATTTTCAAACTTCTACTTTCAATTTTCAAACTTTTCAATTTCAATTCTATTTCTTCAAATCTATTTTCAAATCAAATCAATTTCTATTTTCCAATTCTCTCATCTTGCACTTGCCTATCATGCATCATATTTTTCAAACATTGTTTTTCTAAAGTGAATGGGGTTGAACTATTGTTAGTCGAAGACTCTCATAGGTGAATCTAGGGTAGATTGACATGTAGGTACCGAAAGGGCGGGGTAGGGTGATAGCTTAGTGCGTCTTCCCTACACGTAACCAACCTCCGAATCTAGATCACTGTTTTCAAAGACCAAAAAGGAGTTATTTTTCAAAAAAGGGCTAAATGTTTTCCAATGGTTGCCAAACAACTTGTTTTCCTAAAAAACCCTCTCTTGAGGAGATGTTTTCAAAATTGTTTTTCAAAAACCCTAAGTGTAGTCTTCGGATTATGCTTAGTTTTTAGATGACCTAACTCACCTTAATCAAGTTAGGTGGCGACTCCGAATCTTTTTCAAAAAGCCCTTTATTCAAACCTGTTTTCAATTCAAACCTAGTCGCACTCATTCTTTTAGGAGGGTGAGTTCTAACGAGAGAGTACAACGTTTTTCCCGCTTGGGTGAGTATTCCTCGGGCGCGAAAAATCTGGGCGCGACATATCCCAAGCGTGGTCAAGGGAATTCCTGGTCAGCCGATTAGGGGTGTTCCTAATCGATCCCCATTAGTTGATAATGTAGTGAGTGTCTCTTCGTAAAGGCCGAATGCATTGATGGCACTGTTAGCGCATTTATGACTAAGGCTGGCGATGAATAAGTGCGTTGATTGATGTTTTGCCACATGGCATATGCTCATTGGTTTTCAAAATATGACGTGACTCGTGGACTGCTAACCTTTGGATTTGCAGGTCGAAGACCCAATCTGGGCTGTTGATTTCGAAAAAGAGGCTTTTAGCCTAGGTGGTTACACCCTTTGGCTCTCACTTTGCATGCACCATACTTGGAGATTTTTAGACTATTCACCAAATTTTCTTCTGCGCTGTTGCCTGCTGTGTTGATTCGCAACTACCCTGAAGGATTCGTTGCATGGCTTGGTAAGTTTCTTCGCTGTAGCTTTTAGCTTTTATGCAATTCTTCTTGAGTCAGTTGTTTTGAGTAATCGTTGAAGGGTGTGAGAGCGATCTCTGAGTCGCTTAGGTGTGTTGGAGAACTAGCTGGGGTAGAAGTCAAGTCGAGGAGAAAGGGGTACTTGATAGGAACCATGGATGAGAGAGATGTACAATCATCAAATTCTGAGAACACTCCCTCTAAGGATCTTGTTAGGGTTAGGCCTGGGCCCCTGATAGTTCATCAGTGGGTCCTTCTGGCGCTTCTGGGGCTTTTGGAGGGAGAGTGGATCCTGAAGCCATGATGATGGTGGTGCCAAGAGTGATGGAATTCAACTTTGCGGTGAAGGGAGTGTCCTCTGTGATGATAGAGAAGTGGATGAAGAGGATTTGGAAGGAGTACCAGATGCCTCCTTCGCTGTGCCACAAGATTCTGAAAAAAGGGGGAGTGGGCCTACTCTGCCCGACCAGGGAAAATTTGTGTATACGAGGCCGCTCTAGTTAATAGCCTTAGATTCCCTGTCCCTGCTCCTATTAGGGAGATTATGGGTACTTTGGGGCTGGCTCTTGGTCAGCTCATGCCCAATGCATGGAGGATTCTGGTGGCGTGTGTCGTGTTATGGCAGGTGAGTAGTGGTGGCAAATACAGCCTCACAGTCAGTAAATTTCTGCACTGCTACAAGATCTCAGAGCCTGAGAAGAGGTGGTGATACTTCTCTACTAGGAACAAGGGCATTGTGTTGGTAAAAGACTTGCCCTCTTCCCACAAAGGGTGTAAAGAAAAGTTTTTCTTTATCTATGGTGATGGCTGGGAGAGCTAGCCTTGGGAGGCAATGGACGAGAAGTTCGTTAGAGTTCCTCGAGAGTGAGGAAGGCCTTCTAGGAAGGGTATGCTCTCTAACCCTGGTGTTTTTCTTTTTTGTCGTTAGATTTTTAAACCTCTAGAGTACTAACTTAGGTTGCTTGTTTTTAGCCCGTGTTGCCTCCACTCTAAGCGAGACACTGAAGAAGAGGGTGGATTGAGCTATTGAGCATGGCATTACTGACGCCTGTGCCTTGGAGAATGTAAAAAACCCTCGGTATGTTCCTGTTGGGCCCTGAGCCTACAGATTATGCTCTAAGGGCAGAACACGCAAGGAGGGAGTACTTTGTGTTGTTGGTTTAACTGTAGTCTATCATGTTTTGACGTCCATGCCATGTGCTCTGTGTAGATCAAGGGGTTGAATTGCCCAAGGACAAGGAGGAGGAGATGACACTGAACATAAGTTTTTTGAAGAAGACTAAGTTGACCACAAGGGTTGACCCGTCTGCTTCGGCCAAGCGGTTCAAGTTGGCATCTGGCCAGAAGGCCCCTGCCCAAACCCCTGCGGAAGGGAGTAAGGGGAAAACGATAGTCCTTGAGGATGATACTCCTCAGTTGGGCGACATTCCTCCAGGTGAAAAAGCTCTAACTCCACCTCCCCCAGCGTCTGCCACGGTCACTACTAAGGTTCCCCCAGCAACTACTCGGCCTCTGAGGGATGTGCCAGCCTTCCATTCTTCGATTTTTGAGAGTGCTAGCGAGGCAACGAGAAAGCTTACTAGCATAATTTCCTTTTTGGATACTGGCAAGCTGGCCACCCTGGCATCGCAGATGTTGGCTAAGGAGGTCTGCCAGGACCTGTTGAAGGTATGGGAGTATTGACTTGTGCTTGGCACTTTGACCTTTTCTGACTGTGTTGTTTCTTTTCTAGGCTGTTAACCTCTTTTGGTCATGCTGTTTCTTGTTTAGGCTACTACCAGAGTTATAGTCCTTGGTGGCAGATCAGTGGATTTTGAGAAGGTCTTTGTAGAGGAGAAGCGGACCTCTGACTAACTCCAGGCTGAGCTCAACACGGCTCTGGGGAAGGTGAAGGAGGTTAAGGGCAAAGTGTAGTCCCTTCAAAGCGAGCATGCGAAGCTGAGGGCTGACTTCAAAAAGGAAAAGGCCCAAAAAGGAAGCCTGCTGGGAAAAATTAGCAGTTGAGAAGGTTACCCTGAAGGTGGCCAACAAACAAATTACAGCATTCCCTACTCAGCTTGAGGTTGCTAAGAAAAAGGCTGAGCAGAAGTACATGCAGGGGGCAGAGTGCCAGACGGCTTTTGCCCAGATTTATATGGACAGCTTTGAAGAAGCCAAAACTCTGGTTGGTTAGGCTCATCCCAATCTGGACCTTTCTGAGATTGAGCCAGAGGTCGAAAATGATGTTATCTCCCAGGCATCATCGAAGGGCAAGACACAAGACAAGGAGGGGGTAGAGAAGGATGATGCCCTGTCCAAGGCTGCTGCTTAATCGAAGGCTCTCGTGGCCAAGTAGATTTCCTTGTGTAGGTTGTTATAGTAGTCTTTTCTTATGCCTTCGCAGTGACTTTCATGATGTAACATTGCTCTGGCATTTGTAATCAAACTCCTATGAATGAAAGAAGCCCTTTTTGCATCCGTTGCTGTAGTTTTCGTTTTAATATGTGGATTTTGTTGCCTTCCATGAATAAACAAACTCTTGTTAGTAAATAAACTAACAAATTAACAAACTCTTATCCGGTTTGTTCTGAGACCAGATGAAGTTTGCATGTTGGGCTTAAAGCCTCTGTTTGCGGCCCGGGCAGGGCTTGGTTGTAGATTGGGCATACAGCCTTCAACTACTCGGCCTGAGCCTGAGTAAGGCTTTGTCACCTTAGCTTGTAGAATAGGTATAAAGCCTTTGCCTACTCAGCCTAGGTTGAGCAAGACTTTTGTCACTTTCCGTTTGCTCGGCTTGGGCTTGAGCAGGGCTTGTGGTCGCTTTAATCTTGTAGGTTGGGCATAAAGTCTCTGCTTGCTCGGTTTAGGCCTGAGCATGGCTTTGCCACCTTAGCGTGTAGATTGGGCATAAAGCCTCTGCTTGCTCAGCCTGAGCTAAGCAAGACTTTTGTCCCTTTCCACCTGCTCGGCTTGGGCCTAAGCAGGGCTTGTGGTCGCTTTAATCTTGTAGGTTAGGCATAAAGCCTCTGCCTGCTCGGCCTGGGTATGAGCAGGGCTTTGTTGCTTTTACATGTAGAAGTTTGCTTGCTTAGCCTGGGCTTGAGCAGAGCTTTGTCGCCTTAGTGTGTAGAGTGGGCATAAAGTCTTTGCCTGCTTAGCTTGGGCTGAGTAAGACTTTGTCGCTTTTCACCTGCTCAGCCTGGGCCTGAGCAGGGCTTGTGTCGATTTCGCATGTCGATTGGACATAAAGCCTCTGCCTGCTCGGCTTGGGCTTGAGCAGGGCTTTTGTCGCTTTTACATATTTGCCTGCTCGGTCTGGGCCTGAGCAGGGCTTTTATCATTTCTGCCTGCTTGACCTGGGCCTGAGCAGGGCTTTGTCGCTTTTACATATTGATTGGGCATAAAGCCTCTGCCTACTCGGCCTGGGCCTGAGCAGGGCTTTTCTCGTTTCTGCCTACTTGGCCTGGGCCTGAGCAGGGCTTTGTCGCTTTTACATGTAGATTGGGTATAAAACCTCTGCCTGCTCGGCCTGGGCCTAAGTAAGGCTTTATGATTATTTGGTTGGAGCCCTTGCAAGGGAGACATTAGGAAGTTTGCAAATGAAGAGGATTGTAGGCAAACTCAGAAAGTCGTAGGTCTACTTGAATTTGAATTAAGTTGGAATAAATGTACACAAACTTTTGTATGACATCATCTACTCACTTTTAACAATGCAAACAATAAGAAATCACTTACGCATAATACTTCCTTAGATGTTCAGCATACCACAGATGGGGCAGTTCTTTGCTGTTCATGCCCTTTAGTCTGTAGGTCCCTTTCCTGGTGAAGCCCGTCACTTTGTAAGGTCTTTCCCAATTTGGGCTGAGCTTCTTGTCTTGTGCAATTCTGGTAAACTGGTTAACCTTCTTCAGCACCAAATCTCCTGCCTTGAACTCCCTTAAGTGCACTCGATTGTTGTGGTACTGGCGCATCTGCTGCTGATATGAGGCCACTTTGATCGCTACGCGGAGCCTTTTCTCCTCCAGTAAGTCTATGTCGACTGCCAAGGCCTCGTCATTTGTCTCTGGGTTGTAGTTCTGAGTCCTGGGCTAGGGAGGTTGATTTTCATTGGTATGACCGCTTCAGCCCCAAAGGTGAGGGAAAAAGGGGTTTGGCCGGTGGATACCAGCTCGGTAGTTTTGTAGGCCCATAGGACACTAGGGAGCTCCTTTGCCCATAACCCTTTCGCTTTCTCGAGCTTGGTCTTGATGATCTTTAGAAAAGATCTATTGGTAACTTTCACTTGTTCATTTACTTGAGGATGTTCTGGTGAGGTGAAGTGGTGGCTGATCTACAGGTTTGAGCACAATCCACTGAACTGCTTTCCTTCAAATTGCTTACTGTTGTCAGTGATGACCACTTTGGGTATTTTGAAGTGGCACGCGATGTTCTTCCAGAGAAAGGTTACCATTTTCTGCTCTGTGATGGTGGTAAGGGCCTCTACTTCGACCCACTTGGTGAAGTAGTCGATGGCTATCACAACGAACTTGTTTTGCCCTCTGCCTAGGGGCAATGGGCCCACGATGTCGATCCCCCATTAGGCGAAGGGCCACGAAATTTGGATGGGAGTTAGCTCATGTGCGGATTATCTTGGAATGTTGGCAAACCGTTGGCACTTGTCACACTTTTTCACGAGCTCCTGGAAGTCTTTACTCATGGTTGGCCAGTAGTACGTTGTTCTGAGGATCTTGTTAACCAAGGACAGTCCTTTAGAATGGTTGCCACAAATGCCTTCGAGGACTTCCTTCATGATGTAGGTGGCCTCTTCTTAGGTGGCACATCTGAGAAGGGGGGTGGTGTGTGTCACGCCCAGATTTTTCGCGCCCGAGGAATACTCACCCAAGCGGGAAAAACGCTGTACTCTCTCGTTAGAACTCACCCTCCTAAAAGAATGAGTGCGACTAGGTTTGAATTGAAAATTGGTTTGAATAAAGGGCTTTTGAAAAACATTTGGAGTCGCCACCTAACTTGATTAAGGTGAGTTAGGTCACCTAAAAACTAAGCATAATCCGAAGACTACACTTAGGGTTTTTGAAAACGATTTTTGAAAATATCTCCTCAAGAGAGGGTTTTTTAGGAAAACAGGTTGTTTGGCAACCTTTGGAAAACATTTAGCCCTTTTTTAGAAAAAAAATAACTCCTTGTTGGTCTTTGAAATCAGTGATCCTAGGTTCGGAGGTTGGTTACGTGTAGGGAAGACGCACTAAGCTATCACCCTACCCCGCCCTTTTGGTACCTACATGTCAATCTACCCTAGATTCACCTATGAGAGTCTTCGACTAACTATAGTTCAACCCTATTCACTTTGAAAAACAATGTTTGAAAACTAATTTAGCATGATGCATGATATGCAAGTGCAAGATGAAAGAATTGGAAAATAGAAATTGATTTGAAAAGAAATTGATTTGATTTGAAAATAGATTTGAAAAGATGGAATTGAAATTGGAAACTTTGAAAACTTGGAAATAGGAAATTGAAAATAGAAATTTTGAAATTGAAATTTGAAAATTGATTGGAATTTGAAATTTGGAAAGATTTTGAAAACCACACCCATGAGGATGGAATTAAAAGTTTAAAAAGTATTGTGACCGTACCAATGAAGGTTGCCTACGTATCCCTTTGGGGGAATCAGGTCAATCGTAGTTCGGACCGGAGTTCGATTGAAAAGAGAAGGGTGGATTTGAAGAAGGAGATTGAATTGGAAATTGAATTCGATTTGGAATTAGAAAAGGAGATTGGAAATTGAAATTGAGAAAATTGGACTTTGATTTAAAAAGATAGATTTGGGCTTGTTTTGAAAAAGAGAAAGATGAAGGTTTAGGAAACCTAGACTTAGGAAAAGCTTGACTCGACTTGGAAGGTTTAGGAGATTAGGAAAGGTTGGATTTAGGAAATGTTTGAATTAGGAAATGCTCGATTTAGGAAAGTGTCATTTTTGGAAGGTTTCGAAATTAGGAAAGTTTTCATTTTAGGAAAGTTTTGAAATTAGGAAAGTTTGAAATTTAGAAAGTTTTGAAATAGGAAAGTATTGAATATAGAAATGTTTTGAATTAAGAAAAGTTTAGTTTGAGAAAAGTTTAGAATTTGGAAAGTTTCAAATTAAGAAAGTTTTGAATTTTGGAATGTTTGAAAAAGGGAAGTTTTGAATTTGGAAAGTTTTGAAAACAAGGAAGTTTTGAAAATAAGAAAATTTCGTTTTAGGAAAGGTTCGAAAAAGGAAAGTTTTCAACTTAGGAAGTGTTTGAATTAAGAAAGTTTCAACTTAAGAAAGTCTTAAATTAAGAAAGTTTTGAGTTTAGAAAAGTCTTAGATTTGGAAAGATTTGAAGTTTAAGAGAGTTTAGAATTTAGAAAGTTTTAGGTTTAGAAAGATTCAACTTAAGAAAGTTTCAAATTTAGAAAGTTTTGAATTTAGGAAGCTTAGAATTTTAGAAAGATTTGAAATTTAGAAAGTTTAGGATTTAGAAAGTTTTAGAGTTTTAGAAAAATCTTGAAATTAGGAAAGGCTTGAGTTTAGGAAAGGTTTGAAAACTTAGATTTGAAAAAGATTTTGAAAACGGGGTAGAATTAGAAAAGGGTTGAACTAGGAAAGATTTAAAAGTTGAGTTTTAAAGTTTAGTAAAGATTTTTATGTTCAAGTTTTGGAAACTTAAGATTTAGGAAGGTGAAAGTTTAGTAAGGATTCAAATTTAGGAAAGATTTGGATTTTGAAACTTAAGGAAAGATTTGAAGTTTAGGTTTAGGTTTAGGAAATTTATGGTTTAGGAAGGTATTGAATTAGGAAAGGTTTGGATGAGGAAGGGATTGGATTTGGTTTCTAAAAGAGAAAGGTTGGATTTTGTTTCCAAAAACGGAGGATGGGATCTAGTTTCCTAAACGGGGAGATTTGATTCGGTTTCCTAAAGAGAAGGTAGGATTTGGCTAGGATTTGGAAATGAAAATTCTAAAAACCCCTAGATTTGGAAAATTGTTGTTTTGACGTAGAAAAGAGGTTTTGAAAACATGTATAGTTTTGATATAGAAAACAAAAGATTTTGGAAACCTAGGTTTGGGGCAAAGTTTGAAAATCATGTTTTTGGAAAGAAAACTAGGGTTTCCTAATTGTGGGTTCTAGGGTTTGGTTTGGGCTCTAAGGAAAGAGTTTTCTTTGGAAAACGCGTTTTTGGAAACGAAGGTTTTCTGGAAGGGAATCCTAGGGAGGAGTTTTTTGGAAAGCATGTTTTTGGAATCGTAGAGTTTAGAAAGAAAATCCTATAGGGGAATTTCTAGAAGGAAGATTCCGGGAGGAGAGTTTTTAGAAAGATTTTTAGGGAGTGTTTTTAGAAAGTGAATTTGGAGGAAAGAAAGTTTTGGAAAGGAGTTGAAAAAGAGAGTTTTGAAAAAGAGATTTTGAAAGGGAGTTTTTGAAATCAATCTTGAAAGGAGAGTTTTAGGAAAGTATATTGAAAAAGAGATTTTTAGAAAGAGGGATTTGGAAAAAGAATTTTTAGAAAGTGTAAAAACATCTCACTTTCCTAAAGCAATTCTAACCATAGGAAGGCTAGAACCACTTTAGGAAAGCGGTTTTGAAAACAATAAGACTCGAAAATATAGACCAAAAGGTCACTTTTAATGTAACACTTTCCTAAAGCAACCCTAGCCTTGGAAAGGCTAGAATCACCCTAGGATCGTGATTTTGAAAACATGTTTTTGAAAAAGAGCTTTTGATGCAATTTTGAAAACAAGTTCGAAAACGATTTTTGAAAACAACTTTTTAAAAACGAATTTTGGAAGATGCAAGACTATGATATGCACAATGCAATTTGGGGTCGTGAACATACAAGGTTAAGGCTTTACCACATAATCAAGGGGGGCCGGACCCACGTGGTCTTTGGTTAGACTAGAAGAAAGCCCCCGACACGGTGACTCTCCCATAGTCCAATCCTACACATGGACCGGGAATCCCCTTGTTTCAAGCATGCAAAGAAAGGGGGGAAAAGAGATGGGGGATTAAAATAGAGAAAACCCAAGTGGGTTGGAGAGAGAAGAGAGAGGGGGAAAGTGCAGAAAATTAAATAGGGAGCCTACCTTGTTTCTTGTTTATTTTGCGCGCCGTGCAACCTTCGGTCTTCGGTCTTCGGTCTTCGGTCTTGATCTTCACCCTCAGTCTTCAAGGATTGTCTTCAGGCTTTGAATGGCTGCTCTTCAAGTCTTGAGAGAGTGGTTGAAGGCTAGTGTATGAGTGTATAGGGGAGTGTGTAAGTGTATAGGAGGCTAGGGTTTGTGTATGATGGCTAGGGTTTGGGGAAAACCTAGGGAGGCTAGGGTTTTGGAGATGCTCGAGCTCTGTATATCGAATTGTGTGATTTTTAGGTTAAGTTTGCAGACCCCTTTCACGTTGATCGAGGCTCTGTATTTATAGAAGTTGGACAAGCCTGGTGCCTGTTGCAGTGGCACTAGGGCAAAATTTATACTGGCCCCACTAGGAGTGGCGCCAGGCCATTTTTTAGCTTGGCCGCCAGCCATTTAGGAAACAATTAAGGTCGGCAAGCAACGTATCTTTGACTAGATTTGGGCGCCTGTACTAGTGACTACCATGTAAACTTTAGCCTGGCTTCACTAGGAGTGACTCTGGAAAGTCCGGGAATGATTTGAAGGAGCCGGGAGTGACCCGGAAGGCTGGAAAGGAGCAGGAACACTTAAAATAGTGTCCTGGAGGTATTTGACTTGAAAAGTGAGGATTGGATGTGTCGGAAAGGTTGACTGAGCCTTTAGGGGCAAAACGGTCAATCGGGCCGGAAAACTGCCGGGACAGATTCGAATTGTCCCGAAAGAAGACTTGGGATCTGGAAACATTATTTAGAATGTTCCCAGAGGTTGCCGGTTTGATTCCCAGGGCCGGCGTGGTCGGAAACGGAGACCGGCCCACCAGGGGCAAAACGGTCATTTTGTACCGGGTTTGCCGGAGCTGACTCGAAATGGTTCAGAAAGGTAAAGGAGGGTCGAGAACACTATAAAAAGTATTCTCGGGACATTACCGGTTTGATACCCAGAGCCGGTGTGGTCGAAGAAGGAGACCTGCCCTCTAGGGGCAAAACGGTCATTTTGTACCGGGTTGGCCGGAACTGACTCGGAATGGTCTGGAAAGGTAAAGGAAGGTCGAGAACACTATAAAAAGTATTCTCGGGACATTACCGGTTTGATACCTAAAGCCGGTGTGGTCGAAGAAGGAAACCAGCCCTCCAGGGGCAAAACGGTCATTTTGTACCGAGTTGGCCGGAACTGACTCGGAATGGTCCGAAAAGGTAAAGGAAGGTCGAGAACACTATAAAAAGTATTTTCGGGGCATTCGGATGCTTAGGGGCAAAATGGTCATCCTGACCGGAAAATGTCCAAAGGGTAATTTGGTCAGTTTTCACCGGAGTGAGCTAACAGACACGGGTGTTGACCTAGGTTTTGAATGTTTCCGCCACTCTAACGGTGTTGAGTATTTCCGCTACTCGGACGGGGTTGAGTATTTCCGCTACTCGGACGGGATTGACTATTTGTGAGTATTTCCGCTACTCTAACGGCTTTGTGAGTATTTCCGCTACTCTAATGAGGTTGAGTATTTCCGCTACTCTAACGGTTCTGTGAGTATTTCCGCTACTCTAACGGTGGTGTGAGTATTTCCACTACTCTAACGGTTCTGTGAGTATTTCCGCTACTCTAACGGTTTTGTGAGTAGTTTTGCTACTCGGACCGTCTCGAGGAATAAACTGTCTCGAGAGAGGGATTGGAAAGGGGTCTTACCGTCTCCGAAGAGACGTGCCTGGATTGGAACCGTCTCGAGGAATAAACTGTCTCGAGAGAGGGATTGGAAAGGGGTCTTACCGACTCCGAAGAGACGTGCCTGGGTTTTGAGTGTTTCCGCCACTCTAACGGTGTGAGTGTTTCCGCCACTCTAACGGTTTTGTGAGTGTTTCTGCCACTCTGATGGTTTGGTGAGTAGTTTTACTATTTGGACCGTCTCGAGGAATAAACTGTCTCGAGAGGGGGATTGGAATTGGAATAAGAAAGGATAATGCCCCTAAGGGCATTTTGGTCTAGAGGATTGGTTTTGATTGGAATATGTCCATAATGACTTGAAAACAAGTCTGGACGGAGTGTAGACTGCTGAACGGTCAAAAATGGGGTGCTTACAGTGTGCCCTTTCTTGTACAGGACGTAGTCGAATATCACATATCGATTGGCCCAAAATTTGATCCTCCTTGCCTCTAACTTGTTTTCTGAGAGGGTGCTGTGTTCTAGGTAATCTTTGATTGGTTTAGCCCATGAGGCTTCCGTTTCCAGCACATTGAGTTCTGCGGTTTGAATGCTCGGCGAATTGAAAGTTTCCAAGGGTACTTCAGGATCAAGCTATTCTGAGGCTGCTATTCTTGCCAACTTATTTGCTTCTTCGTTCTCCAACCGGGGATCCTTTGCAGTACTACTTTGAAAACTTTCTGACCAAGTCTCTGGCCATCTGGTAGTACTCCTTCATCTTCTCCCCTCTGGCTTTATATTCCCCTTGGACCTGCTCTATCACCAATTGCGAATCTCCCTTGACAGTTACGTGCTCTGCTCCTATTCGCTGAACGATTCAAAGCCTAGCGATGAGTGCCTCGTATTCTGCCTCGTTGTTGGTTCCAAGGAATCTGAATCTAAGAGCGTACTCCACTTTTTGGCCATTTGGGGTGACAAGAACCATGCCTGCCCTGCTTGACTGTTCGGTGGAGGATCCATCAACATTCAATACCCAGCTGTTCTCGGCATCCTTTATGTCGGGTGGGGTGTCTAAGTGGGCAATAAATTCTGCAATGAAATCTATTGTTGCCTGCCCCTTAACGGCTATCCTTGGTCTGTAATAAATGTCGAATTGGCTGAGCTCCACTAACCATTTCATGAGTTGACCAAAGTTTTCAGGCTTGTGCAACACTTTCTTGATGGGCTGATTTGTTAGGACCATAATCGTATAAGCTTGGAAGTACGGTCAGAGCCTCCGTGCTGAGTTCACTAGAGCGAAGGCTAGCAACTCTATCTGCGGGTATCTTTTTTCAGCTCATCTGAGTGCTTTACTCATGTGGTACACTAACTTTTGGACTCCGTCACACTCTCGCATGAGGGCTGAGCTAACTGCTGTTGCGGAAACGGCCAAGTAAAGATAGAGCTCCTCCTCTTTGACCGTTCGGTTCAGTAGAGGGACGGAGCTCAAGTACTGCTTTAGCTATTGGAAGGCTTCTTCACACTCGCCCATCCACTGAAATGCTTTCCTTAAAGTTTTGAAGAAAGGGAGGCACTTGTTTGTTGACCTAGAGATGAACTTGTTCAGGGCTGCCACCTTGCCTGCTAGCCTCTGAATATCCTTTATCGTCTTCGGGGCTTGCATGTCCAGTATGACCCTGACCTTCTCCGGGTTTGTTTTAATGCCCCTATGGGATACCATAAACCCCAGGAACTTCCTCGAGGCCACCCCGAATGCACATTTGGCCGGGTTTAACTTTGTGTTGTAGTGCCTGAGGGTTTGGAAGGTTTCCTTCAAATCCTCCAAGTGGTTGGCAGCTCGTTTGCTCTTTACTAGCATGTTGCCCACGTACACTTCCACGTTCCGTCCTATTTGGGACTTGAACATTCTGTTGACCAACCTTTGGTAAGTTACCCCGGTGTTCTTCAGCCTGAAGGGCATCACTTTGTAGCAGTACAATCCTCTGTTACTGATGAAGGCGGTGTGTTCCTAGGCTTGTTATGCCATTTTGATTTTGTTGTACCCCGAGAAAGCGTCCATAAAGGAGAGCATCTCGTACCTGGTAGTAGAGTCTACTAGAAGGTCAATGGTAGGCAAGGGGAAGCTGTCTTTGGGGCAAGCCTTATTAAGGTCGGTGAAATCCACGCACAACTGCCACTTTTCGTTTGCCTTCATCATCATCACCACGTTCGAGAGCCAGGTCGGGTACTGTGTTTCTTTGATTAACTTGGATTGGATGAGCTTTTCCACTTCTTCTGCGACGACCCCATTACGCTCTAAGGTAAAGATCCTCCTTTTCTGCTTAACGGGATTAGCCTCTAGTGAAATGTTGAGGTAGTGGGCAGCGATCTTAAGGTCTATACATATCTTCATGGGTCCAGGCAAAGACATCAGCGTTGTCCCTTAGGAATCTTTGCAGCTCTTGCTTGAGTTGCTCAGGAGCGGTAGACCTGATCATCACAACCTTCGGTGAGCATGGGCTATCCACTTGGGCTATACTGTGGATGGGGACTTGTTCCAGCTCTTCCATAGGTTCTTCTCGCCTAAGTTCTTTCTCGTCTCTAACTTCCAATTCTCTTGTTGTCACCTAATTGCCCTTTATTATTCCTAGCCCATGCTCAGTAGGAAACTTCAATCTTAGGTGATACATGCACGTGATTGCCTTGAACTGATTCAGGATCGTACATCTTATGATCATGTTGTAGGCTGAGGGTAAGTCCATGACCAAGAAGTTGACCAGCTTCGTAGCCTGTTGGGGGTCGTCCCCCAAGGTGACGAGCAACTCGATGGATCCTACGAAGGTGACCCTATCGCCAGTGAATCCCACTAGGGGGGAGGTCATGGGTTTCAGTGCTTCTCTCTGTATCTGCAGTTGTTCGAAGGCTCCCAAGAAGAGGATGCCAGCCGAGCTGCCACTATCAATAAGGATTCGTCATCATGTGGATGACTCAGCTCTGCCGCTTCGTCCTCGGTGAACATTATGTCTGGAACATTTGGTCGGGCTTTCTTGCTCGATCTATCTACCTCGAACACCTTTACTTGCTTGGCTCTTCTAGCATGGTTCTTCCTGGAAGACGAAGACTCGCCGCCACCCTTGAATCCTCTAGCAATGACCCTTATCTCTCCAATCGAGCGTTGGTATACTGGGGCTCTTTCCGGACTCTTCCTCTTTGCTGTGCGTGCTCAGTCCTGCTCATGGCCAGCAACATACCTCCCCAAGCGCCCTTCCTTGATTAGGTTCTCTATTTGCTGCTTGAGGTCGAAACAATCATCTGTATTGTGGCCTTGATCCCTGTGGAATCGGCAGTACTTCCTTCGGTTCCTCTCTTCTAGGGGGCCCCTTAACTTCTCGAGCCATTTCAGGTTTGGGTCATTCTTGATTTTGTTTAGGACGTGCTCTAGCGACATGGTCAGGGGGGTGAAATTACGTTCAAAGGCAACAAACTGGCTTTTGGGTCGCTCACCCCTTTCCGATCTGTCGCTTTTTAGGGCCTTCTTGTCTCTATCGTCCTTACCTTCAAGTGATCTCTTCTTCTTTTCTGAACAGGAGGTGGTGCCCTCATCACGCTCCTGTTGGGTGTTCATCGTATTTTCTACATTCATATGTTTCTGGGCCTTGATCATAAGGTCCGCCATAGTCTTTGAAGGCTCCTTGGGCAACGAAAACATGAACTTGTAGGTCCTGACTCCGCTCATAAAGGTGGTGACTGTGACTTTGTCATCAACATCATCCACTTTAAGGGTTTCTAGGTTGAACCTGGTAACAAACTCGCGAAGGGTTTCGTCTTTCTTTTGCTTCACATTAAGTAGAATTGTTGTCGGTTTCCTCTACCTCTGGGCTCCAATGTAGTGTCCAACAAAGGAGCTAACAGTGGAGGGTTGAATCCGGTTGAACCACACTCTAGCTGCTCCTTTGAGAGTGACTGGAAAGGCTCTGCACATAATCTCGTCTGGGACGACCTATAACTGCATCAAGGCCTTGTAGGTTTCCAAATGGTCCAACAGGTCCTTCGTCCCATCGAACATCTCTATATCTGGACCTGGAAGGCTCTGAAATGCCCATCCCAGGCCGGGGGGTTGTTTACCCTCTCTCCTTCAACCTTGGTGTGCTGGGGGTGATGTCGCAGGTGCGGACCAGGGGCCCGCTTTGTGCTTCATTCGGTTGGGCATCGCCGTTTCAGGGTGGTAATGCATTGCCAGGGGGTAACACGCCACCGCTTGGAAAAACGGGGTCTTCATTCACGGGCCTGCTGGCACGACTTCTTCCTTCATTCTCCGGTTGAGCTCTAGGTGGTTGTCCTCCTCCTGGAGCAACAGGGAGTAGTTGAAGCAACTTCCGGTTTTGGGTAATCAGCATCTGCATACTGGCCATGACATCGGCTATCTGGTTTCAAGGGCTGTAACTCTGTTGGTGTTTTGGTCATCTATTGGTAAGGGGACAGGTGAAGTTCCGGACCTAGTGACGACCATGAAGATAGAAATAATTGTTTCCCACAAACAGCGCCAACTGATAAAGCAGTATACTTATAAGGTCAATCTTCAGGCTGGCGGCAGACTGCTCCGGTAATTTGAGAGGAAAAAAGAAATAAGGGACACTGGTGTGGTGCCTGCCAAGGGCATTCCGATGCCAAAGTTAGGTTTCTGAGGATATGTCAATAGAGTTTTGGCTAGGGTTTATGTTTGCATACCTTGTTGGAGAAGATGAGTTTTCCTTTTATATTGGTAGGCATCCTGGTAGCCCTAAGAGAGCGTTGTATGCATGGAGATAGTGGACGATGACTGTCTCTCTACATGGCAGCGTGGCATTGGATGACCTGATTGATGGCAGGGTAGTGGGGGAGTGGTTGTCCAATTTCACACGTGGTGCTCCCTCAATGGTGCGTCAGAGTGGGGAAGGTGACTACCTCCTGTTACATGTGAAGTCCTGGAACTGGTAGCATGTTATCATAACTGGGTTGTCAATGGTGGCTCCCACTACTGTGGCCGTGTGGGTAGATGATCGGTATCATCCCAGGAGGTCTGCTCAGCCATGCTTGGCATGATATGCTCGGCCGTGCTCGGTAGGCATGGTCTGCTCGGTCGTGCTTGAGTCAGTTGAAGTTTTCAGGGTTGATCTCTATTGTCTTTTTGCTTGACATATACCTTGGGCACCTTATCCCCGATATAGGTGCCGATCAGCCCATTGGGTGGATTCTTGATCGGTCCCATCACTCAATATAGAAAAGTTGGTGCAACTGCAAACTTCTGGAGAGGATGACTACGTTAATAGTTTAATTCCCCTTAATTTGCTTCCTACGAAAAGTAGATCTTTGTCTGAATCCTTGAATATGTTGAAGTTGATGCAAAAGAAGGCGTTACAGCTTTATGTGGAAGCTAAAAAAGGTGGTGAATCCGGCAGCGAAGTGTCATCATCATCTGTGATCAGAGAAAGCCCGGTTGAGGATTCGACTTCAGGCTCAAAATTTTGCATTGTTGTTGGGGATTTGAAGGTTGGAGTTGATGATTCGGCATCGAATTCAGATGGTGGTGTTGGGTTGGGGAGTAGAGGAAGGAGATTAATTAAGAAGAAATTGGCGACAGAGCTGAGGCCTACTGAGTTGCAAGTCGAAGATACATGATCATATCAGCACGAAGGGCATGCTGGTGTTAGGGGTAGTGATCGGGAGACGCATTTCAATGTAAAAGTGGTGTCAATGGAGTTTGATGGAAAGAGTTTGGTTAAGAGACATAGGCTAATCTATGATTTGTTGCAAGATGAATTGCAGCGTGGGCTTCATGCATTGTCAATTGTGGCAAAGACACCATCAGAAGTTGATGGCAGACGAAGATTTTTCATGGAAAAGGTTACCTTTTTCTCTTTGGTCATTTTTATCGGTTGATCAATTAATGCTCTTGCTTTTAGAGTATTGGAAGCATTGTACCTTACAGAAGTTGAGGTTATGATAGCATTGTATGGTGAATCATGAAGGCATAATGTACCTTTGGCCTTTTTCAAATATTCTATATCAATTTTTATATCCATTTTGCTTTGAACATCTCAATATAATGCTTAATAGTCTTGATTATATTAATTTGCTGTAAATCACCAAGGGAGATGATAGTCTGTGAGAGAGTAGCTTGAGGTGGGCATTGAAAAGGGTCATACTGATAGACAATCTTTTGCGGAAGCTCATTAGCGTGCATATGTCATGTATTTTCCTCCGTGGTTTTTCAGAGTATGAGATCGATGATATGTTAGGAGATCTTCATTGTTGTTGACAAGTTCTTTTCCATTTGATTAGCTCCGCCCTTTAAAATTTCAGTTGGATTTAGTTACTTTATTTTTGGTAAGTAGTTGAAATTTAATTGCTCAGTTTTTTTTTTTTTGGTTTGCACTTTGATACAATGAAATTTATGTAGAAATTTTGTCCCATTACTGTTACTTGTCAACATTCAGAAACTTCCTTTGTTATTGTGGAAATTTGGCCCGTTTGAAAAATTATGGGGGACCTTTACGTTTTAATTCTCTGTTTCTTTTTCTACTGATTGTCTTGTTGTGCCAGTCTTCTTTTGATATATTTGGCTTCTACCAAAGTTTACTCACCTGTTTGTAAGCTTTATATGACCTACGAACCTTGTTGTTACTACGTTGATTGGTATTTATTTGCTTGAAAACCTATTCCGCTCCCTTTGAAATGTGTCGGCAAAAACTTCATATTTATGTACCTTAGGACTGCTGCCTGTCTTTAAGTGTGATTGTGCAGATATCTTCCTAAATGAGACCTTGTGTCATATTTCTCAATGTTAAGTAATATTGGGAAACGATCTAAAATGTGACCTGTTAACTGGACTAACTTTCAGGCTACAAATCGGAGAAGCCAGCAAGGCATTCACCATGGTGGAAAATGTATTCTGGTGTTTCAACATATTCGTTAGCCTTATTCTCTCTATGCAAAAAATGTTTTGCTGTGGTTCACCATTCCTTGGACAGATTCTCTTATACTTCCTGATGGTTGAAAAGTTTACTAGATCACCGTTGTTTATTTTTCATTAGCAGTCTTTGATTAAATAAGACTACTCTAGGTTTTCCAAGGCAATTCATGGGCATGGCCCTAGTTTCTTACTCAAGATGTGATGACTCCGTCAATTTGGTCAAAAAGGTGGGATTTTTTTTTAAGTTATATTAAACTTTGGGAGGTCATTTGGCTATTAGACAAAAATGTATTTAAAAGAAATCCACTTTCCTCATTTCTCTCCCTCTCTTTCACGCGGTCGATGCACGGCAAACCAGAGGCCATGTTTCGGTTCTCTCTATGTTTCTTCTCTTCTTTTGCTTTTCTTTAGAGTGTGATTTTGGTACCACATCTTAGGGTATTGTGTTTATCTTTTCTAGTTCACGGTGATAGTTTTAAAAGAGGCTTTCACAATATTAGGTTTATTTGTGGTTTACGATCTACATCGAGGTAGGAGATTACACGTGAATTTTACTGTTGAGTTAATAATTTTGAGTTATATATGTGCGTTGGATAGCAATCATAGCTATAAGAATTTTAATTTGAGTTCAAGGTTTTACTTAAACTTAAAAGTCGATTGTAATTTAATTTCTTGACTCCCTTAATTGATTTTTGTTATATTTATCATAATGTGTTAGTTACTAATGTCTTGTGTGTTGTTGAATGGTTTGAATAAAAATTTAAGAATTTATCATGTTTACATGTTTAATAAAATTAAAAATTTTTACCATAAATACTTGATTAATGAAATTAGTTTGATATTTATGTGATTGATGTGTATGCGAGTTATATTTGAGGTGTTGGTTGATTTAAAGGAAATAATTAGATATTTTTGCTTATTTGACATAGTGTGAAGTAGGCATATAAATGAATAAAAATGATGCTTGGACATCTCGAATAATAATTAAGATTATGTTATGAATTTGGTAATTTGGATATTATTGATCTTGTTTTTGTGTGGCGTTAATGTTGTTTTATACTTGAACTTAGTCTATTGGTACTTGGACATAGTCGGGCATGAACTTGAAGCCTTGGGCATTAGGAGTTTGTATTAGAATAAAGGTCTGGTGCCTCATTTAACGAAACACACGTCTCCTTTGGATGTGGCCTATAAATAGTGGAATTATTTGGAAATACGCGTCATTTGGGTGATATCCTATAAAGAGCGGAAGATGTTCCAAGTGGAATTATATCCCCTCCTTAGTACGGCGATTGCATCATGCACTTGCATTGGGTTGATCTTGGGTGAATCTTGATATATTATTTATTTATTTATTTATGCATTTTATCATTTTAGTTTTAGTCTTAAAAAGTCAACTTGATTTATGTTGTTGTTAGTGATTGAATAGTTTGTGGTTTGCCATTATATGTTTTTTATTTTTATTCAGTTAATTCATGTGTGTGCTTGTATTATATCATTAGGTATTGGGTGGAGAGTTAAGATTAAGAAATTACATTTATTTGCTTTTATACATCTTTACCTATACACTTGCACATATCACCTTATTTTTATTAACTCGATAGTATAATTTCCTACTTGAGTCTTGTAAATACTCAACTTACAATAGTTACAGGTAGGCATCCGAGCAAGTAGACTTGAGGAGCGAGACTGAGACACCAGGGGTCTATTATATATTTTGAACCCATATTGTGTTATATTTGGGTTTTAATTAATTTCTTTTTGTATTGTGCTATACCTCTAAACTTTTACTCTTTTTATTTTGGATGACTGTAGTATTATTATTATTATTATTTTGTTGCAGTTAGAGATTTATTTTATATTAGTAAAATCCTATAGTTTAGTATTTATTGTGATTTAGTTTGGATGATGTGTTTATTGATATTGGAGTATTGAATGAAAGATTAGGATGTGTTATTGGAGTTTGGATATTTGAGGTTGAAACGTTCTCTTTAAAACATGTTTTATTAAACTGGAATTGTTCAAAATAAGAATGAAATCACGCAGTTCATTCAAAAAATTTTTAAAATAAAAACTATCTTTAAAATGAATTTCAAAACTTATTTTGACCAAAATTTGACATAAATCTTAATTTTGACTTGAACTTTTCAACATTTAGAACTTTATTCTCTAAACATCGCCTTTTCAAAAGTTAGGGTGTGACACGAGATGTTAACAGCTTTCATCCCTGTATCTAGTTATGTTGTAGACTTGATATCTTAATTTTGATTTGAACTTTTCAACATTTAGAACTTTATTCTCTAAACATCGCCTTTTCAAAAGTTAGGGTGTGACACGAGATGTTAACAGCCTTCATCCCTGTATCTAGTTATGTTGTAGACTTGATTATATGTCACGGTTTCCATAGTCTTGCCGCTTGTGTTATGCTTGTAGGGTTCGTCTAGATGAAATTATCTGATTCTTTCTCCCCATGCCTTTCTCCTGTTAATCTGGTGACAAGGAATACTGAGAAAGATATAATGCAAATGAAGTTCTTTGGCTCCAGTTTTTGGTTCTGCAATTGTTTAAGAGCACTCCATGTTCAAGTACAATCCAAAAAGAACTGTTGTATCCAAAACATAGGCATCAGATACATGAAAACTGCCATCTGGACCAAAATCAGAACAGTACTATAGGGGAGAGAAAATGGCAAAAAGAGATGAAAATAATTTGTGTTCTGCATTTTCATATCTTCGTTCTGCAACTTGGGGCAAGTAGAACACCTGTTGGTGGACTAGTCATCTCTAACTGGCATCTTCCATGCAGCCAAGTAAGGCACATGAATCAGACCCAGTTTAGCTCTCACTCCAAAAGGCTGAAAGGTGCTTGAGTTGCGTTGAGACTGCTGGAAATCTTACATAAATTTTCTGATTTGGGTTGGAGAAACTTGTGACATAGAGTGGTTTTTTTGTTTCTGTTGGTCTTGTCCTGTTCTTATTCTCATTTTCCTTTTAAAAAAAAAGTAGAGTACAGTTTTTTGCTTTTTTGCTTTTTGTTCCGAGGTAGAAATAAATTTTTTTTTTATTTTTTACTTTTATAAGTTAAAGAATAGAAAAAAAAAGTAAAAAGTTAAAAAAATTAACCTTTTTTTTTTTGTTTATAAACTAAAGCAAAAAACAAAAAAGCATCTTTCAGTTGGACCGAAAAATCAAAAAGTAAAAAGTAAAAAGTTAAAAAGCTAAAATGTTAAGACAAAAAATCCCACCAAACGAGCCCTGAGCCTTGCAGTTGGGTATCAAATACCAAGTTTTTTGAGTTTTCAAAAATCATCTTTCACACGAAAATAAAAATAATTGTGGTTTTTTTAAAAGTTTTTATGCCACAATAGTATCATAACTAGTTCTACAACTATATATAATAGAGGGGTAATGCTATATAAATAAAAAATTTATATAAAATGATATGCTCAATAAAAGTTATTTATTTCAAAACAAATACTCATTATAATAATTTTAAATTATAAAATTATCACTGTCACATTATTTTATATATAAATTTTATGTGTAATTTTTGTAAAAGTAACATTTTTCATAATAGAGACTCATCATCCCACCCAAACAATATTCTTCTTTCTTTTTTATCTTTTCGTAGGATTATATTTGTTAACCTGAATAGGACAGCGCCACGTAACAATCTTTTCTACTCTGGGCAGAGAAGAACCTTGGAAAGTTAGCTAGGTCCCAATGTAAGTACGAACCTATACACTTTCATGCCGTCCACCTAGCTTCTTCCTTCTTCCTCCTTTTCTCCTTTACCTTCTCTCTCTCTAAATCCCATTCTCACATGTTCAATCAATGGAGTAATGGGGCTCTCCCTCCGATCTCAGCCTCTTTGATCACAGCTCATCAGTGGCTCGATCGATCTCAGTTCTCTTCAAATCGCAGCCCCCTGTAGCTCTGCTTCTGTGACGATCGCTGGTAATTCCTCGCCTATCATAGCACCTTTCTTTCTTTTTGTCTTTCTTGTTTTCTCCTTCTAAAATGCAATTTGAGTTGTGCGATGTTCATATTTGTTTTACCACAATAATGAACAGAGTTTTATTGCTGTGTGATTGATGATGAGTGGTTATAGAAACAGAGTATTTTTGTTTGATCGATCCATCCCAAAAATATAAAGGTGGGGGGTTTCCAAACATAGTCATTCACTAAACACAGAGTATCCTCTCCAACTCCTCTGCACTATACATCCACAATTGCGTTGAGCTTTTGATGAAATGTATGTGCTACTCCCCATAATCATATACATGTTTTAGCCATACAACCAGAAAAAATTCATATATTAATTTCTGTACACAATAATTAGTTGTACCTGATTCATTCATTTTAAAATAAAATATAATTTTTAATTAAAAAATACCATTATAACATTTTAGTGAGAGATTTTATAAATTTTTTTTTTTAAAAATAGTATTTTCCTTTACCGAGAAAGAGAGGAAAAAAAAAAAAAAAATACTCACACCCATAGCTCGTCAAACAAAATACTTCCTGGTGGGGCCACCACTTATCCTTATTCCATCAAGCACAAAAATTTTTTAGCGAGGCAAAGCACACCTATTGGTGAGTCCAAGTGTCAAAATGATGGAAGCAAGAACAGGTATGCTCTTGGAGCGCTGAATAATTTCTCGAACTAGAGCAAGAATTGGTGGACACCACAACATGGAGTAAAGTATTCTTGGACCCACGACCGTGGAAACCAATTTGTAAGTGGTCCGGACCCTTCAAAGTTGAAACAGATGATCTCAGCAATCTGTCGTAAGCCTTCTCTTTATTGTGTACACGTGGCATCCCCATTTCCCTTCTTTTTTTGTTTTTTTTTCTTTTTTTCTCTCTTTTCTGTCAAACAAATTTCCAATTACTTTAGTAACAAAAATGGAGAATACCGCACTACGCATGGATAAATCTATCAAGTTTTTCTATTTCTTGATACAAAGGTATTTAAATTCATGCAAGTAAATACATCTATATATATGTCTCAATAGGAAGAGAAAGTAAACATCCATTAGAAGATAATTCTCAAAATTTGATGGGTCCTCACTGTTATGTTACTGTACCAATAAGTATTTATCCGTCTCTATTTTTATGCTCATAGATGAGAAAATAATATAATAAACATCAAAATAAATTCTAAGGAACATTTATATAACATTTTTCAAAGTGGGAGAGAAATTAAAACAATTATTTGCTAGAAAACTGAGATAATTCCACTAGATTATCTATGATCTTACTTTATTTCCTGCAATCATTCCAAGCTTTGCAGCTTTGTCAAAAGTTATCGTGAAATGCTAATTTGAGTTCTGTAGCACTCATAAATCTTCCTGTTGGACATGGGATAAAAAGTGTAAAAATGTAAATTGTGAAGTTACTCCACTCTTTTTAACTGTCTTTCGATTTCGGTTTCAGCTTTTGTATTCTCAAAATTAGAAAATTTAAAATCATCTTGTTTTTTTTTTCAAAAACAAGAAAAAAAGTATACCATAAAAAATACTATCATTTTTATTTTTGTGTTCTGAAAACTCTAAAAATATCTTTTTAATAGTCTTTAAAATTGGAGTGCCTTTTAAAAAATTTCTCAAAAACAAGTTTTGAAACCGATTATCAAACGTAGTTTTGACCAAAATAATTTTCAAAATTAATCTGTCAAATACAATTATGTTAAAATTTTAAAAAACAAAAACAGACAGAACCGCAACAAAACGGAGATCCGACTGTGTTCAAATATCACCAGGCTACCCATTACAAACGGTACTGGGAGTCTTAGAGAGGAAGCATTGTTTAAGCTTCAGACTCAAAAATTGAAAAATTATTCGGTCCTCGTGCCCCACTCCTCTTTCTTTCACAATGCCAATGGATCTTCGCCATTACAGGAGTACCACTGAAGAAGAAGAAGTAGAAGAAGAAAGGGTTCAATGGGTCAAGTACTGTCCAATATCGTCAGGTGTTTATGTGGTGATCAAGCAGGTCAAGATCAAGAAAGGCCAAGTGAGACGCGTCTGCTATGCCCAGCCTTGCCAAGCAAACCCGGCACAAGCGGTGAAGAATTACCACAAACCCGACCGAGTTTTCCACTCAGCTCATCGGACTCGTGCAGTGACTCGGGCGCCAGTTATGCTTCGATTCCTCCATCTGACGTCGACGAAATTGCATCCTCAACCATTAGTTATGTTTCCCATCAAAATCTCTCATTGTTGGGGCTAGAACTTCTGTTATCTTTACCATCAAAATCTGACGTCGACGAAATTGCATCCTCAACCATTAGTCACGTTTCACCGAGTTCAGAGCCAGTCAGCAACCACGACGACTCAATCTCGGACGCCCAGTTGGGGCTAGAACTTCTGTTATCTTTACCATGGTTAGAGTCCTTTCTCAGGGACTCAAGCACTATAGGGTCATTAGATCCGGCTGTAGTTGCCGATTCGAGCTTCGATGTCGTTGAAGAGAAGAAACAAGTACTTCCACTTCTCTCTCAAGAGAACTTAGAAAACCCAAGAAAAAGAGATGAAGAGAGAGAGCAAGTAAAGGTAAGCAAGGCAGTGGTGGTAAAAGAGATATGGATGAAGCATTATTGTAGCTGCCACAAGATACTGCTTGTGGGTGAAGGAGATTTCTCGTTCTTTGCTAGTTTGGCTGTGGCTTTTGGTTCTGCTGCTAACATCACTGCTACTTCTCTGAATTCTATAGGTAAACTAACATTCATCAATCGACTTAACATATTTTATACCCTCTGATCATTCATATATATATATATATATATGTTGTGTGATTTGGACTCCACAGAGTACTTGAGAAGAAATTACAGGAATGCAATGTTAAACATTCAAAGTTTAAGCAACAGAGGAGCCAAGGTCCTGCATGGTGTGGATGCAACGGAAATGGCAGACCATTTCTTGTTCAGAGGCTTGACATTTGATCGTATAGTTTACAATTTTCCTCATGCCGGTTTTTTTCCAAACGAATCACGAGAGTCGCAGCTTCAGTAAGTAGATTTCTCCTTCATAATGCCTCCCAGAAGTCCCATTGATCTATCCATTGCATTCGTATTTAAAATTCTATACCGAAAATTTTCTATTCTTGCATAATTTTTTTATACCAAGTTCTTTACCAGAATTAGGGTTGTTCAAAAGTTTCACCGAACCGACCCCATATCAAATCGATCACTTTATTGGTGGATAACAGTAGATTTCAACTAACCCAATCATATTCAGTTCTGGTGCTAGGCTTTTATTTTTCAAACCCGACCCAACTCAATCATTTTACACTAAGAATTGATTTTTTCATCCAACCCGACTCGAACCCAATCTAAACCAATCCAACCTGATCATTCATTGGGTTGGAACCAGTTTCATTTTTTCCCAACCCCACAAGTAGGGTGGAGATGGTCACTAAACCCGATCCACCCGACCTGTGAACACTCCTAACTAGAATAATGTGACAATGTAACAGTCACATTTTTATAATTAAAAATAATTTTAATAATTTTTTTAAATGAAGGTGTTAGTTCAATCTGCAATTATATTCTATATGTCTATAAAATTTTCCTCTTGCAGCCGACACCGAGAACTGGTACGCCAGTTCATGGCCAATGCTAGGAAGATGATTTCAGAAAAGGGAGAAATTCATATTACCCACAAATCAAACGGCTTCTTTCTGGAATGGAACCTGGAGCAGCTAGCATCAAGCGAAGGCCTTCGACTTATAGAGAAGTTGCACTTCAATTACACTGACTATCCGGGCTACCGCACCAAATATGGCAATGGGGGTGACGAAAATTTCCACTGCAATCCCAGCAAAACTTATAAATTTGGACTTAATTAGAGGTTTCAATCCAGCCATAGAAGCTTTGAAATGATAGTGTTTTTGTTACTTGGTTGCAATCAAACTTGGTGAGCCTTTGGATTGAAATTTGAATGTGCGAAAATGGTTAAGGTGTAGCCAACGTATGGGGACCTTTTGCTGCTTTTGTAAATATAATTGCATAGAGGGGGAGCAGGTGTTTAATTTGTTTAGCGGGTGTAAGTGTGCCCTCTGAGGTAGGTTTTCAACGTTAGGGATGACAAAATAACTCAATATCTTGGGTTTTCTTCTAGTCCCAATAGAGATGAATATGGGGTGATATTAATCGAAATGGGATGAGATAAGTTTGGAGATAAGATGAATAACTTGTTCCAATTCGAACCCTTCCAGTTTATACATATATATATATATATATTTTATATATACATGTTTTATTAGGATATGATTATTCTAATTTTCTCCTTATATTTGTGATTTTGTCCTATGTTTTATCTATGGTGTGTTTGAAAAAGTCACTAACATAAAAGAGTAGGGGTAGGGTGGGTGTGGGGAGGGGTTAAGCAAGCAGGACGGGGATGAGGTAGGGGTCTCCCGACCAAAACGCACACCGTTGTCATCTCCATTCATTGTATAATTTTTATTTACTAACAAAAAATCAAAGGGTAATGCTATACAAATAAAAAATTTATACATAATTTTTATACAAAATGATGTGTCTTAATTAGAGCCTTTTACTTGAAAACAAACACTCACCATAATGGCTTTTAATTATAAAATTATCATTGTCATATTATTTTGTATGAATTTTTGTAAGAATAGCATTTTTTCAAATAAAAAAACTCATTATAACTAATGACCTTGAGGCATGCTAATTAAACTACCCATATAAGATTTTATAAAATATATATACGAGGAGTTGGTTCTCGTTTGTTTTTTATTAATTATCTCAATTAGTAACCCCAGAATCATTATGAGGTTTTAGCAAACAGAAACAAACCAAGTCTCTTTAAAACCAACCTAGCCAATAAAAGTCAGGGTTAGTATTGTTCACTGGTTAACCAAACGACAAATAGCAGTCTAACGAATCATCCTGTTACTTTCTTGCAAAAAATAAAAAATAAAAATCATATGACTAAGATTCCTCAATTTGAAAAGAAAATCAATGAACAAAACCAAGAGTAACAAGCCTGGGAACTTCCCCGTTGTGCAAAATGTTGAAAAAAAGTTACATTAATATTGTGCTTAATTCCACCAGGAAGCTCCCATATAACTTCAAATAGAATGTCTTTCTGTCAAGGAAAAGATGTCTGTTTGACTTATTCAAAATAAAACACTCTTTATTGGTTCAAGATTATTAAAGCAATCCTAAATTGCAGATTTGAAGATTATTAAAACAATCTCAACTTGCAGATTTAAAAAGTAGATCACTGTCTGGATCTTTATGAGCCATTACTCTCTTATTATATAGTTGTAGCTTTGCTGTTAAGATAATAACCATGCACCAAGCAAACTCAAAGAAGTTAAGAAACTGCTATTTCGTTACGAATAGTGAAAACAAGTCCAACGTTGACTGAACCACCCACCAAAGTGACCAAACGCGTGTCTGCAATCTTTTTGTACATTGTTTTGGCAAAAATAAAAGTTATTAAGTAATAGTTGTTTTTGCTTTTCCTTATCCTAGGTTACGTCTATATGAAAAGAATCGAATACAAGGAATGACAATCCCATTATTAGGAATTGCATTGCTTGGAATAAGATTCCAGTGTCAATGCAAATTAAGCAATCGAATTAGTTAAGAATTTTCAAAGACAAAATAATGAAATCTTAAATATTATGATCCCACTCTTGGAGGAATGTGAGATCCCGAATACTGTATTTGGAACCATATTTATTAAGAGAAAAACAAAGAAAAAGAAAAAGAAAAAGAAAAAGAAAAAGGTGAGAAAAAAGACAATAAAATAAAAAAAATATTTTTATTCTCTTTTTTCTCACATTTTCTTTTTCTTCATCAAATCTTTGATCTATACATAGCCAAAGGGGGAGTGAGAATGTATGGTAATCTCATTTCCAACAATAAGGTCTGCACAACATGGTTCGTGAAACTTTCCACAGGATTCTTTCACAAAATTCTTAACTAATATTAATAGTTATCAATTAATCAAAGTGCTTTAATATTAGAGTATGGTATTTGATTCACCAAATACATCAATATTGTATACTCTTTCACCTCTATGGCGCAACTCAATTCTTAATTTTCTTTTTTAACTGAAACACCAAAATAACCCAAGTAATAATAAGTTCCCTGTCGAGTGTCAACAATAATATATGTTGTATCCGTAAATCCTAATGTGAAAATTCGTGAAATTCGTCCATGACAACATATTAAAAAAAAAACTAAAAGGAAAGAATAGACTAGGTGTAAATTAAAATAGTGAAATAGACCTAAGTTTGAAACTCATAAGCTCCGTTTGTTTACGGGATAAAAAAATAAGAGATAAGTAACACAGTGAGATTAGGAAGATGATGATGGGCAGGGGCAGAGGGAGTATGTGCCAAGAGGGGGCACTTGCCCCCCTCCCCTCAAGTTTAAAAAATAATACTTTTACCTATAGTTTTTTTAAATTCTTTTCAATTTAGTCCCTAAAAATTTAGAAATGCCCCACTTCAAATTTTTAAATATTTCATCTTCGTCTACATTTTAAAGAAATATTTTCAAATTTTCCCTTTAAAATTTTATAAATGCCCCTCTCAAATTCTCAATTATTCTACTTTTACCTACAATTTTAAAAATAATTTTTAACTTCTATCCACTAAAACTTGATATCCTTTAAATATCTATTTTGCTTTAAAGGCTTATTTATATATATAAATTTGTATAAATTATATATGTATAGAAGCCAAGTGTCCTATTGTTGATTACACCAAATTTTTTTTTTTTTTGGTTATGATTAATGATTGCTCCCTTTGAATGGATGTTCTGGCTTCGCCACTAGTGATAAGTGATAAGTAATACCTGATGTGGTAGGGGATTACTCATACTACGTTTGGTTAGGATGAGATTATGATTGAATAAATAATATTATTTTATTAAAATAACACATTAAAAATAAAAAATTAATAGAAAAATTAATTTTATATTTATAATAGAGCTATTTAATATTATATTAACCTATTATAATAATAAAAGAATGATAAAAAATGTCATTTTTGAGTTTATTCCAAGAAAATAGATAAATAATATTACCTCTCCATGATATTACTTATTTTTTATTTTAAAAAATTAATAATTTAGAGAGATTACATATCCTCTATCTCTTTTTATTTTTAAATATGAAATTAAATAAGGGCCACAGATAACAAATCTATTCGCTTACTTTAATCGTCCAAACCAACATTGCTTATGGAATATGGATATGGATGGAATGGTCTATAACGAAGAATCACATTAAAACCACGCAATTTAATTCCTTTGACAGTCATTAATGACTATGGAAAAGTAGGTGCAACTGCAAACTTTTGGTGGGACGACTGCGTTAATAGTACTTAAATGCCCCTTTGTTTCTTACAAAAAGTAAATCCTTGTCTGAATCTTTTAAATTTCAAAAAACACATTTTAAATATATTTTATTTAATTATAAAAAATATTAAAAAATTTGAGATTCACAATTTCGAACACATATGATATAACTAAACAAAGTATATTTAGAGCCCGTTTGGTACATATTTTTTTTTTAACTATTTTTTATTTTGCTTTTTTGACTTACAAGTAAAGAAGGTCAAAATTTTTAAATTTTTTTTACTTTCATAAGATAAAATAAGCAAAAAAAAAAAAAAAAAACCAAAGAAAAAAAAAACTTCAAAATTTTAGCTTTTTCGCTTATAAGTTAAAAAAGTGAAGTAAAAAAAAACTTAAAAAATATTGTACCGGGCCCTTAACATATGCCTTAACAAGAACCCGATTCTTTTTTTTTTTTTTTCGAGAGAATAGAATGATTATTCACTAGATTAATGGTGTTGAAAAAAGGCGGTTGGAAAAACTTGCCTGTAGTCCAAAATGCTGGAATAAGAGTTGCATTATTGTGCTTCTGCTGGGAAGCTCCCAATGGTATATCGTGGTTGATGAATGAGACTTCGAGTGATGTTGACGGATTTCAAGGGATCTTGAGAGCAAAAACAATGCCCTGGTTGTAGAACAAGACCTCGCAGGATCCTCGAGGGATGTCGCAGGATGTTGAGGGCAAAAACAGTGAGCATATAAAATCTGGAATTGAGCTTGAGGGATCCTCGCAGGTTCTCGAGGGATCGAGCTGCAGCTTGCAGGATCTTCGCAGGTGTTGGCCCAAAAGGCAACCCAAGAGGGGGGTGAATTGGGTTTTTCAAAATTTAATACAATTTAGATTAATTAAAAACTAATCTAATCAATATAATAGTGATTCAAGATAGATGAAATACAATGTAATCAATAAAGAGATACAAACAGAGCAAGAGAAGGCACACTAAGAATTACCGAGGTTCAACCACAATTCGTGGTCTACGTCCTCACCCCAAGATCCCCTTGAAGTTTTCTTCCACTATGTAATCTCCAATTACAAAGTAGGTGTTGATTTACCAAGTGCTTAGCTCACTTTTACATAATAACTTCTTCTCATGTTCTTCCAGCTACTAAGTGGTTTTGTCTAAGATCCACTTCAACTTATAAGAGTTTTTCTTTTACAAGAGAACTCTCAAACTCTCACTTACAAGTGTATGAAAGATATACAAATGAAATACAAACTCTCTATCAAGGGCCGACAGGAAAATAATAGCTCATGAAGTGCCAATTTGAAGACAAAAGGAATGTTCAGATTTTTCAACTCAATCAGTCAGTGAATGTTGTTGTTCTTGTCTCTCTTGTAAATAAATGTAGTTGAAAGCTTGTATATAAACCCCTATAGTAATTTCGTCTGTTGGTGGTTGTTGGGGGTTCATTTAATGCAAGTCCAATCTATTATAACGTTAGAAAAACTAGCCGTTAGTCCCCAGGTGTCGACACTTGGCTTCATGTGTCAACACATTCAACTTGCACTTTTCAGATGTTGTCCACTGTCTCCATGTGTCCACACATCAACCCGATGTGTCGACATTTGATCATGTTGTCTTTAAATTTTTGGCCTTTATCCTCATGTGTCGACTTTTTATTTTCATGTGTCGACACATTACCCTAAAATCTTCATTCATTCTTCCTTTGATCAAGTTCAACTTCAACAATACTATAAGATCTTTAAGGAATCTTTTCTTTAAGGTATGATGATAGATCAAAGTCTTCAATTTATCAAAGCTATCTTCTATTCAATTTGGATTGAATTTATCTTTTGATAATCATTTTTTCTTTGTTTTCAAGCTGTCAAAACTCCTTTCCATTAATGCGGAGCTCTTCTTTTTTATTGGCGAGTTCTTTCCATCTACTGTTAATGACTTTTTCATCCATATAGAGCTTTATATTCATGATGCTTCATTGCCGAGTTCTTTCTTTTTGCTACTAATCATTCTTTCTTCTTTAGGATCACTTCAATGAGTCTTTTACAAGCTTGATGAAGTCTATTCTTGAACATCTTTAATTTCTTCGAACACATATAATCTTCATTGACTCTTCACATCCCAGATGAAGTCTTCATTTAAATTCTTTGTGGAGATTTTGTATTTATGATGAATTCTCTTTTCGAACACCTTCAATCTCTTTGAATTCAAGTCAACCTCATTAAGTCTATGCATACTTGATGAAATCTTCTTTTGAAGACCTTCAATCTCTTTGAATGCAAATCATTGGATTGAAATTGGAATAGGTGTCATCGCTCTATTTGGTACATGGCATGACTCTTAGAGTTTATTGCTTGACATGGCTTATTGTGCATCTACTTTGACATGTATTAGACTTTAAGTCAAAACCTTTAAGTCTAAATTATAATCTTTATTAATCTGCACACTAAGTAAATATATTAGTAAAATAACACAATGTTTAGTTATCATCAAAATCAATCATGGGATCAACCTTGAGTCAACAGCAGGTTCTTAAGAGATCGAGTTGCGTGAAATCTAGATTCTGGGGAATTACGTCGCTAGAAATTTTGCACCTATTTAAGACCTATCACACTTTCCCAGACCTAGATCTGAGTCACCTCAATTAAAAACTCTTGGAGGGAAGTTTTTCCCACCTTCCAAAAGCTCAGAAACGTGTCTTAGCAATAATATTCTTCAACTCAATTAAAGAGATCGAAAGCTTTAAAGGAGTTCAAGGAGCAAAATTCGTTCTAAGGGAATCTGAACGGTGGTTAAGCATGGTAATGGTGAATCGTGGTACGAACAAGATCCAGACAATCATTAGATCAAGGAGTTGATAGGTTTTGATTGTAAAGAGCTTTGTAACCATCTAAACTACAAGTTATAGTACATGATCTTTGTCCGGCAAATAGGACAAGCGGTTTTTCTCTAATTTAAGGGTTTTCACGGCAAAAAGCTGGTGTATTTTGGTTGAATGGTTTATTCTCTCTTTTATCTTAGATTGTACAATATTGTTTATAGCCATTACATCTTGACCTAATATTGTAGTAGTAAGTCTGTTGGACGAAACATAGACAAAAGCTAGGTTTTTCAAGCTAGACAAAACGCAGTTGCGGGAAGAAGTAGCTTTCATTTCCCCAAAACAGTTAATCAGTGTTTGTGTATTTTTCTTTTTTTCTTTTTTCTCCCCTGTTTTTATGAACTCATGTATGTGGTTTTTTCTACCTTGGTGAGATAGTGCAAGTGGTGGTTTGTTGCTGGCCTAGATAGAGATTGTAATAAATTATATAAAGATACACTCAACCATGTAATGTTTTCCAAGCTTATGATCCTTTATTTCTACTGCACATATTCTCTCCTCTTAAAACCCTTTTTTTTTCCCTTTATTTATTATATGGCTTGAATTTGGCTAGCATAAAGGATGCATTGGGTCTAATAGATACTGTGGTTGCTAACCCAGTGAGACAATGGAAAGGCACCAGTCAACGATATGTATTTGAAATGTGTGTGTTCAATACCATTAACCATGCAGGCAGCTATTGCAGCTATTGATACTATTATATAGTAATGATTCTAGCAATTTGATCTGCAAGGATTTGCACCTGAATGATTGTATGTACCTTAGGTGCATGTGCTCTTTTCCGTTTTCATCTCTATTTGAACTCCAGGATTCTTCTCTCTTCTTGACTTTACATAACATAAGTTCTTCTCTCTGTTCACCATGGTGGAAAATGTATTATGGTGTTTCAACATATTCCTTAGCCTGATTCTCTCTATGCTAAAAAGTTTTGCTGTGGTTCACCATTCCTTGGATAGATTCTCTTGTACTTCCTAATGGTTGAAAAGTTTTTTAGGTCACCATTGTTTATTTGTCATTAGCAGTCTTTGACTTGAATTAGATGGTTTGGAGTTCTCTGAGCTGGAGGAGGCAGATAGGGTCTTTTTAGAGACCCCCTTCACTAATGAAGAAGTGTTATTAGCTCTCAAAGGCTGTAATGGTGATAAAGCTCTAGGGCCTAATGGTTTTACCAGGGCTTTCTTACTAGTAGGATGGCATCTTTTGAGGGGAGATATTATAGCCATAATGCATTATTTTTTTTGTGAATGAATCTTTTGAGAAGAGTTTGAATTCAACCTTTATTGTTCTTATTCTAAAGAAGAGTGGAGTAAGAGAGTTGAAGGATTTTCTACCTATTAGCCTGGTTGGTAGTATATACAAACTTGTGGCTATGGTACTGGCACTTAGGCTCAAAAAGTTGATTGGCACAGTGATTTCTGATTCTTAGAATGCCTTTGTGGGGGGTAGTCAAATTTTAAATACGGTTCTAGTGGCTAATGAGGCAATGGATTCAAGATTGAGGAGTGGGGTTCCAGGAATGCTATGTAAACTTGATATCGAAAGGCTTATGGTCAAGTTTATTGGGACTTTCTTATCTACTTATCAGAAAAGATGGGGTTTTGGGGGACATCGCGAAACTAGATCAAATTTTGTATCTCTTCTGTTCGGTCTTTTGTTATGGTGAATGGCTCTTCAACGGGTTTTTTTTTACAGTTCTAGGGGATTAAGACAAGGGGACCTTTTATCGCCGTATCTTTTCATCATTGTCATGGAGGCTTTTAGTAGAATGTTAAAGCGTGCTGTTGATGGAGGAATGATTGGTTATTTTCAGGAGGGGAGAATTGGAGAGAATATGGTTCCCATTTCTCATTTGCTTTTTGCTAATGATACACTCATTTTTTGTGGTGCTAGTGAGGAACAACTGAGGTACCTTCGTTGTATTCTTATTTGTTTTGAGGCTGTTTAGGGCCTAAAAGTGAACGTGGGTAAAAGTGAATTAATTCCAGTGGGTGGCACATGCGGGAAATATAACAACTTTAGCAGATTGTTTGGGCTTTAAGGTGGGAGCTCTGCATACTGTCTATTTGGGTTTGCCTCTTGGCTCTTCTTACAAAACTACGTTAGTTTGGGACGGTATTGTTGAGAGAATAGAAACGAGACTTACTTCTTGGAAGAGGTAGTATCTCTCAAAAGGCGGTAAATTGACTTTGATTAAAAGTACCTTATCTAGTTTACCGACCTATTTCATGTCTCTTTTCACTATTCCGGCATTGGTGGCAGATAGAATGGAGAAGCTGCAGAGAGATTTTTTGTGGTATGGTTTGGGAGATGAGTTCAAATACCATCTTGTGGTCTGGAATAATGTTTGTGCTCTTTTTAAAGAGATTTTTGGAGGCTGAGCAGTTATGAAAGCAAGTGATTCGGAGTAAATATGGTTTGGAGGCTGATGGCTGGTCTTTTAGTTGAAGTCGGAATTCATATAGGGTCAGTTTGTGGAAAGGCATTAGAAATGGTTGGGAGGATTTTTCGCGTTATGTTAGTTTTTCTATTGGTGATGGGACAAGAGTCCAGTTTTGGCATGATCTTTGATGCAAAGATGTTCCGCTATCAGTTGCTTTTCCAACTTTGTTTGCAATTGTGAGGGATAAGGAAGTTCTAATTTAAGAGTATTTGAAGGTTACTAATAATGTGGTAGCATGGGAACCTTTTTTATTAGGGCGTTTCAAGATTAGGAATTTGAGGGAGTAGCAGATTTTTTTTGAGTATTTATATAAAGTGAACATTAATCATGAAGGAGTGGATCAATTGATTTGGGCAGGTAATAAAGGGAATTTCACTATTGGTCATATCATGATTTTCTTAATAATGGGCAAATAAGATCGTTTCCATGGAAGGCCATTTGGAAGTCAGGGGCGCTCCTTCAAAAGTGGGGTTTTTTGTGTGGACGGTAGCTCTAGATGCTATTCTCACAGGTGATAATTTAGGGAAAAGGGGTTATATACTTCCTAATCGGTGTTGTATGTGTTATCAAGCCGAGGAGATGGTGAATCATTTGCTTCTCTATTGTGATGTGGCATGCCAATTTTGACTTATGGTATTCTCTATTTTTGGGATCAGTTGGGTTATGCTAGATTTTGTGATATCTTTATATGAATCTTGGTCTAGAGATTGTCAAGATCGTGTTAAAAAGAAAGCATGGGTGTTGGTTCCGCTGTGTTATGTGGTACATTTAGAAGGAGCGCAATAGGAAGACTTTTGAGGATGTAGCTTCACCAGTCTATAGACTAAAAGCTATGTTATTGCATACTTTTCATTTTTGGGTTTAAGGACATTTATGTGATTCTTCTCTTGCTTTGACAGATTTTATAGGTGATTTTCATTTTGGGTGGAGGATTTAGGGGTTTCTTGTTTTTGTAAACATCTGGTATGCTACAAGAGGCTTTGCTTTTCAATAAATGATCTTTATTTATCAAAAACAAAAAAAAAGTCATTAGCAGTCTTTGATTAAATAAGACTACTCTAGGTTTTTCATGGCCATGGTTTCTTACTCAAGACGTTAACAGCCTTCATTCCTATATCTAGTTATGTTGTAGACTTGATTATATGTCACGGTTTCCATAGTCTTGCTGCTTGTGTTATGCTTGTAGTCGTCTAGATGAAATTATCTGGTTCTTTCTCTCCAAGCCTTTCTCCTGTTAATCTTGTGACAAGGAATACTGAGAAAGATATAATGCAAATGAAGTTCTTTGGCTCCATTTTTTGGTTCTGCCATTGTTTAACAACACTCCTTGTTCAAGTACAATCCAAAAAGAACTGTTGTATCCATGCATTGGCATCAGATGCATGAAAACTGCCATCTAGACCAAAATCAGAACAGTACTATAGGGGAGTGAAAATGGCAAAAAGAGGTGAAAATAATATATGTTCTGCATTTTCATATCTTGGTTCTGCAACTTGGGGCAAGTAGAACACCTGTTGGTGGACTGGTCATCTCTAACATCTTCCATGCAGCCAAGCAAGGGAAATGAATCAGACCCAGTTTAGCTCTTACTCCGAAAGGCTGAATGGTGCTTGAGTTGCTTTGAGACTCTTGGAAATCTTACATCAATTTTCCGATTTGGGTTGGAGAAACTTGTGAGTTTTAAGTACAGGACATAGAGACCCGTTTAGTACGGTTTGTTTTTTTAGTTTTTTTTTTAACTTATAAGTAAAAAAGATTAGAATTTTTTTATTTTATTTCTTCTATAAACTAAAGATAAATAAAAAAATAAAAAATAAAAAACAAAAGAGCTAAAAGAAATTAGTTTTTTTTTTCTTATAAGCTAAAGCAAAAAAACATCTTTCCGTTGGGCCGAAAAGCAAAAAGTAAAAAAGTAAAAAGCAAAAAAGTTAAAAAATTAAGCTGAAAAGCCTTACCAAATAGACCTTAAGCCTTGCAGTTAGATATCAAATACTGAGTTTTTTGAGTTTTCGAGAATCATCTTTTACACAAAAATAAAAACAATTGTGTTTTTTAAAACTTTTTATGCTACAACAGTATCATAACTAGTACTACAATGGTATATAATAGATAGGTAATGCTATACAAATAAAAAATTAATACAAAATAATGTTTCTTAATGAGAGTATTCATTTCAAAATAAATACTCACTATAATAATTTCTAATTGAAAAATTATCACTATCAGATAATTTTGTAATATCATTTTTCTTAATAGAGACTCATCAGCCCACCCAAATAATCTTCTTCCTTTCTTTTTTTTTAATCTTTTCGTAGGGTTTATGTTTGTCAACCTGGGTAGGATAGCGCCACGTAACCATCTTTGCTACTTTGGACAGAGAAAAATTGGCAGCAATTACCTTGGAAAATTTGCTAGGTCCCAACGTAAGTACGATCCAATACTCTTTCATGCCATCCACCTAACTTCTTCCTTCTTCCTTCTTCCTCTTTTTATCCTTTGCCTTCTCACATGTTCAATCAATGGAGTAATGGTACTCTCCCTCCGATCTCAGCCTCTTTGATCACAGCCGATCAGTGGCTCGATCGATCTCAGCTCTCGTCAAATCGCAGCTCCCTGTAGGTCTGCTTCTGTGTCACGATCGCTGGTAATTCCTTGCCTATCATAGCACCATTCTTTCTTTTTTCCTTTCTTGTTTTCAGCTTCTAAAATGCAATTTGAGTTGTGTGATGTTCATATTTGTTTTACCACAAGGATGAACACATATTGACGATGAGTGGTTATAGAAACAGAGTTTTTTTGTTTGATCGATCCATCCCAAAAATATAGAGGTACCGTGGGGGGTTTCCAAACAAAGTCATGCACTAAACAGAGTATCCTCTCCAACTCGTCTGCACTATACATCCACAATTGCGTTGAGCTGTTGATGAAGAAAAGAGAGAAAAATGTATGTGCTGCTCCCCGGAATCATATACATGTATGTTTCGGCTATACAACCAGAAAAACTTCATACATTAATTTCTATACACAATAATCAGTTGGTCGGGATTCATTTATTTTACAATAAAATATAATTTTATATTTTTAATTAAAAAAAATATTTTTTTAAAAATAGCATTTTTTTACCAAGAAAAATAAAAATTAAATAGAGGAACAAAAAATACCCCCACCCATAGGCCGTCAAACAAAATACCTACTGTGGGAGCACCACTTGATTTTATTCCAAACACAATACCTTGATAGTGAGGCCGAGCACGAATATATAGACACCTATTGGTGGGGCCAAGGGTGAAAATGGTGGAAGACCGTGTGTTGGGGCACTGAGTAAGGCAGTCAACACAATCTCGACCCACCACCACATTTAGTAAAGTATTCTTGGACCCACCACCGTGGAAACCAATTTATAAGTGGTCCGGACCCTTCAAAGTTGAAACAGATGATCTCAGCAATCTGTCGTAAGCCTTCCCTTTGTTGTGTACACGTGGCATCCCCATTTCTGTTTTTTTCTTTTTTTTTTCTTTTCTTTCAAAAAAATTTTCAAAATTCTTCAGTAACAAAAATGGAGAATACCGCACTACAAGTGGATAAATCTATCAAGTTTTTCTATTTATTGATGCAAAGGTATTTAAATTCATGCAAGTAAGTACATCTATGTATATGTCTAAATAGGAAGAGAAAGAAAAAATCCATTAGAAGGTAATCCTCAAAATTTGATGGCTCCTCACTCTAAAGTTTAAATCTTATAGTTATGTTACCGTACCACTAAGTATTTATCCGTCTTTATTTTTATGCTCATAGATAATAAAATAATATAATAAACATCAAAATAAATTCTATATTCTAGGGAACATTTATATAACATTTTTCAAAGTGGGAGAGAAATTAAAACAATGATTTGCTAGAAAACTGAGATAATTCCACTAGATTTTCTGTAATCTTATTTTATTTCCTGCAATCATTCGAAGCTTTGCAGCTTTGTCAAAAGTTGCCATTAAATGCTAATTTGAGTTCTGTAGTACTCGTAAGTCTTTCTATTGTGAAGAAGTTACTTAGACATGTGATAAAAAGTGTAAAGAAGTAAATTGTTAAGTTACAACACGTTTTTAACAGTCCTAACGTTTTAGATATAACAATTTAACATAGTATCGTTAACTTGTTACCATGAAATGCATAATTTGAGTTCTGTAGTACTCATAAATCTTCTTATTGAGTTAATTAGACATGGGATAAAAGTGTAACGAAGTAAATTGTTAAGTTACTCAACTCTTTTAACAGTCACAACGTTTTAGATATAACAATTTAACATAATATCGTTAAATTGTTACCACGAAATGCATAATTTGAGTTTTGTCATACTCATAAATCTTCTTATTGAGTTACTTAGACATGGGATAAAAAGTGTAATGAAATAAATTGTTAAGTTATGCAACTCTTTTAACATTCTTTTGGTTTCGTTTTTGTTTTTCGTGTTTTTAGAATAAAAAATATTTGAGAATATCTTGTTTTGTTTTTTAATTCTTGGAGACAAAAAAAGGTGGACAATAAAAAATACCATGGTTTTCATTTTCATGTTCCGGAAACTCTGAAAACATAATTTTAGTGGTTCCTAAAAATTTCTCAAAAATAAGTTTTGAATCCTATTTATAAAACGCAGTTTTGACTGAAACAGTTTTTAGAATCAATCTGTAAAATGTGGTTCTGTTAGAATTTCAAAAAAATGAAAACAGAAGACAGAACTGCAACCAAACGGAGATTCGACTGTGTTCAAATATCACCCGGCTACCCATTAAAAACGGGAGAGGGAGTCTTGGAGAGGAAGCATTGTTTAAGTTTCAGACTAAAATCTTGAAAAATTATTCGGTCCTTGTGCCCCTCCTCCTCTTTCTTTCGCAATGCCAATGGGTCTTCACCATTACAGGAGTACCACTGAAGAAGAAGAAGAAAGGGTTCAATGGGTCAAGTCCTGTCCAACATCGGCAGGTGTTTATTTAGTGATCAAGAAAGGCCACAAGAGATATGGATGAAGCATTATTGTAGCTGCCACAAGATACTGCTTGTGGGTGAAGGAGATTTCTCATTCTCTGCTAGTTTGGCCGTGGCTTTTGGTTCTGCTGCTAACATCACTGCTACTTCTCTGGATTCTATAGGTAAAGTAACATTCATCAATCGACTTAACATATTTTATACCCACTGATCTTTCATATATATATATATATATATTGTGTGATTTGGACTCCTCAGGGTACTTGAGAATAAATTACAGGAATGCAATGTCAAACATCCAAAGTTTAAGCAACAGAGGAGCCAAGGTCCTGCATGGTGTGGATGCAACGAAAATGGCAGACCATGTCTTGTTCGAAGGCTTGACATTTGATCGTATAGTTTACAATTTCCCTCTTACTGGTTTTTTTCCAAACGAATCACGAAAGTTGCAGCTTCAGTAAGTAGATTTCTCCTTCATAATGCCTACCAAAAGTCCCATTGATCTATCCATTGCATTTGTATTTAAAATTCTATACTGAAAATTTCTATTCTTGCATAATTTTTTATACTAAGTACTTTATCAGAATAATGTAACAGTGATATTTTTATAATTAAAAGTCATTTTAATAATTTTTTTAAATGAAGGTCTTAGTTCAATCTGCAAACTTTTAGCATTATTGTATCCTATATATCTATCAAATTTTCCTCTTGCAGCCGATACCGAGAACTGGTACGCCAGTTCATGGCGAATGCTAGGAAGATGATCACAAAAAAGGGAGAAATTCATATTACCCACAAATCAAATGGCTTCTTTCTGGAATGGAACCTGGAGGAACTAGCATCAAGCGAAGGCCTTCGACTCATTGAGGAGTTGCACTTCAATTACACTGACTATCCGGGCTACCGCACCAAATATGGCTATGGGGGTGACAAAAATTTCAACTGCAATCCCAGCAAAACTTATAAATTTGGACTTAATTAGAGGTTTCATTAATCCTGCCATAGAAGCTTTGAAATGATAGTGGTTTTCTTACTTGGTTGCAATCAAACTTGGTGAGCGGTTGGATTGAAATTTGAATGTGTGAAAATGGTTAAGGTGTAGCCAACGTATGACAACCTTTTGCTGCTTTTGTAAATATAATTGTATAGAGGGACAAGAGGTGCTTAATTTGTTTAGCGGGTATATGTGTGCCCTCCGAGGTTGGGTTTTCAACTTTATTGTTAGGGATTACAAAATAACTCAATATCTTGGGTCCCATCTAGTCCCGGTAGGGACGGATTATTGGTGAAACAGAGATGGCTCTGCCAAATTCGAGTCTTTGGCCAAAATAATACTTTTTTTGAAAATAAATCCCAATATAACTCTTTCTTAAAAATAATTCCCCAAGTAAGTTTTTTCTTGCCACATATGCAGTTAAGTGGAAAGTAAGTGCCATGTTGGTTATTTTTTTATTTACTTGTTTCTTTTTCTAAAAAATTTTAACAACATTTAAGGGTGTTCTTTCCCCTCTCTCTCTTCATACTTGGTAGTACAACAATTGAACATAGTAACAGAACTGCAAGACAACCAAAAAGGATTTTTATATGAGATTACCTAGGCTAAACCAAGCACCGCGAAGCAACAAAAAAAAAATGTCTTAGTAAAAAACCGGGAAGACGATAACACCGAAAGTGCACCATTGACATGTCAATGATAAGATTCAAGTGTATTCCTATGGATCAACAATGACTATTCTTTTTCGGAAAGCAGCTTCAAAATGGTTCTACTCTCACCCCAACAATATATTTGTTTTTTAAATCCATAAAATCTTTATATTTCTTCTGCAATTCATATTACAATGGAAAAAATAACATGAAAAAAATTCAAAAAATGAAGGGATTTGTTTTCTCATTAATCAAAGTCTCTTTTACTGTGATTTGTGCTTCAAAGGTAATTTATGGGGGTTGTGAAAAATGAATTTTTTTAGTTTATGCCCTTATGATTTTAGAATGTATACCTGTATGTAATTTTTTTTTTTTTGGCTGAATCTATACTTGTATGTATATATGTACGCATATATATTTTTTTTGATACATCGTAAAAACATATACTCATGGATACATACACGTGTTCATATATTGTAGTGACATGGAAGCAAGATAATGTTAAGCAGAATCTAGACTATCTAGCTATAACCAAGAGAAGAGATGAAAAATGTCTTCGGCAATTAGCACAAAGTGATTCACTCCTGGGGTAGAGTTTGTTTAATGGTTTAATTTATTAGCTCTGTTTGGAGTTATTGCCGTCGGTTTGGTCTATATTGGAATGGAACAGGGCTAAAAATGGTTGAGGGAAAAAAAATAATGCAGAAATTCCACATGAACCCCCCAAAAAAAGAAATAAAGTCCAACGTTGGCACCCAAGGCCCACCTTGGCTGCACATGTGGCAGAAATAGCATTATAGTGGAAATTATTTTTGAAATGATGTTACATTGGGAATTATTTTTCAAAAGAGTACTATTTTGGCAAAAAACTCGCCAAATTCCGAAGAAAAAAAGTCCATGTATCATTCAATTGATATGGAAACACGCCCCAGATCAAGCTCAACTGATATGCAAACTAATTGTCACATGGCTATTCATCCGGATAGGATATCTCCCAGTCCCACATAATGCTCTCAATCACAACCATCATCAATTGCAATATTCCAGCCATGGATCATTCATGTTTTCTTTTTGTAAATCATAAGTTTTTCTTCTTGTACATAATCTTTTTTATAAATAGGCAATATACTCTCTTTCTCTGCTCATCTTGAGAAGAGAATTCAAAGAACTCTTTTGTCTTTATGGTATCAGAGCTTAATCGGTGAGCTTAGAAAAGAGAGTAGGCTTATTTTTTTCGCCTGTCCTATCATCACCTTTTGCCACTATGGCTGGTGCATCTTCCCTTGCTGTTAACAACCTGTACCCTTACCCCTTGACTCTGAATGTTGGAAACTTTGTTTCCCTTCGTCTTAACCCCAATAACTATCTTTTGTGGCGGACACAAGTACTTGCTCCTGTTGAAAGCCAAAACATGCTTGGTTTCGTTGATGGTGAATTTGCAATGCCCAGTCCAACCATCCTCCTATCCGAAGGTACTGATACCGAAGGACAAAGGGAGGCTCAAAATCCAAACTACACTTTGTGGGACTTTTCACTGCTCGTGATGTCTGGAAAGCACTTGAAGATGCATTTGCGCAGACCTCTCAAGAGCGAGAATTCCAATTGACACAGCAATTTTCTCTCCCTCGCAAGGGAAGTGATCCTCTTAATGAGTACCTTCGTAAGTTCAAGTCTATTTGTGACGATCTTGCTGCTATAGGTAAAATTGTTCCAAACAAAAATAAAGTTTATTGGCTTTTACATGGTCTTGGTCCTGAGTTCGAGAATTTAGTGACCACTATGCTTAAACCACCTGTCCCTTCTTACCAGGATGTTGTTCCCCTTCTTCTGAATCACCAGGCACGTACTCACCTTCATGGGTCATTTTCTCCACATTTGGCCTATTTTGGTCAGAGAACTAATGGGAACAAAAATTACAGAAAGGGGAACACATCAAATCGGTTTAATTCAAAGGGAAAGGGGTTTATTCAAAGTGGTGGATCTAATGACTCTAGGGTACTTGTTGGTTTACAAAGTACTGTAGGGAACACAAACTGATGATGCAACAAACTCGCGACATCTTACCCTCAGGTCTTGGACGAGCTCTCTCACCAGTTGACCGGCAATCTCCTACTCTAACACACCGGTGTGATGCCTGCCAAGGACCTTCTGACGTTCAAGTTAAATTCAAGGAGATAAGGTTGATGGAGAGAGTATGTAGTTAGGGTTTTTTGGTTTTGCATACCTAGAGAAGTGGGCTGTTGTTTTGCTTTGTATGCTTGCATGAGAGTGGTTGGTGACCTCTCCACGTGGCGACTTCTCGTTGGAGGATCAGAACCGTGACAAGGCACTCAAGAGGGTTGCCTTTATACTCCATGGTGGCGTGTGTCAGGACTGTGTCAGGGGTAGGGCGGTTGCCTTTCGTACACTCCAAGCCCACGCCCATGCTCGAGTGCGTGCCAGGGCATTTGGTGTCAGGTGTTGGGCCCCATTGACATGATCGTGGATATCGACCAGAGTGGGGGGGGGGGGGGGGTTCCCTCCGAACAGTCGGTTTGCTTGGGACAGGCGAGGGGCAACCTCAAGGGGGACCTGGTCGGGGTCCGACCAGACAATGTGGGGAGCCGTGACGTTGGTCGGGGGCCGATCAGAAGTTCGTGAGGTCTCTGGTCAAGTCGGGAGAACATCATCACCAGATGCCCTCAATTCATCTGGCCATCTGTTCAGGGCCAGGGGAATTCCACGGGGCGGTCCGACCACGAAATCCGGAGTGCATTTATGGTGAGGGCTGCATAATGATGGCGGGTGCTGTCACGTCGCTTCATGTGCCGCCACGCGACAGCTGGGGGTTGGTTATCGATAGTCAAAAAGAAGTGTTGAATATCAGCCGTTGGTGTCCCATCACCGCAGGCCATCTGGGCCGTTGATTTCAAAGACATGAGGGGAGTTTTGTGAGGCAGTTGTCCCCGTTTTGCCCCCATTTGCCTTGAGAGCTTTTTGCACAATACATAGAGAGAGAGAGAGAAAGAGAAAGAAACCTCCGTTGTTTTTAGCCTCCATCTTCATCATCTCCGACTAGTCGAAGGGACACCAGTTTACGTGACACACCACTGGCTGTGTTCTGAACTTGTGTCGGCACTTCGTGTCATGGTAAGGCTCGCTCCCTAGTTGTATGTACTGGTTGATTACCTGTTGTGTGTTAGTATTCGAGGGAAGGGGCCAGATTCCTGACCTTTCGTGGTTCGTCGATAGGCCGAAATTCTTGGAATCCATCCTTGGAGACTTGTGTGGGTTGTTCAAACCGGTATTTGATAGGATTGTGGGTTGTAAGCCCTTGGGTACAATGTCGAACCCGAAGGGTGTTAGCTAGGACTCTAAGGAGACCGATTCTAATGCTTTTAAAGTCGTCGTTGGGAACTCTGGGGTGTCCCTGGAAGTTCTGGAGCCAGAGGAGGCTGGGGCAGCTCATTCTAGTGTCGGGGGAGAAAGGGATCAGCCCATTGAGGCTGCTGCCCGACCTCAGGAGGGTGAGTAAAAAGAGGGGGAGGAAGAGGAGGGTCCCCAATACGAGGCTATGGGGATTGCCTCCATTCTCGATAGGGAGAAGGTTGTTGCTCTTCGACAGGCATGCCAAATCCTAAGAGGGGTGAAGTGTAGGGTCCCCAACCCTAGGAACTAGGCATGCTCGACCAGGGAGGGTGAGATAACCGTGTTTAAGGGCGCACTGGCTGGCGGTCTTCGTGTTCCGTTTCCTCGGCCTGTCAGGGAGATTTTGTAGAAGTTGCGCCTCTCTGCGGGGTAGCTGGCGCAGAACGCCTGGCTAATCATGGTGGGCTGTATGATCCTCTGGCAGATCGTCCATGGGAGAGACGTGATGCCTGAGGAGTTCTTGTATTGCTACAGGTCGGCCAAGCGAGGGAAGGGCTACTGGTACTTCTCGGGTCGGTCGAAAGGGTTTGATTTGATCGGCGAGCTTCCGTCTTCGCACAAGGACCAGTTCTTCCAAGTGTTTGTCTTCTTTTTTTTCCTTCTTCTTTCTTTCTTCTTGGCTTTTTCTCTTCTCCCTTCACACTATCGTTCTTCTCGGCTAGGAATTCTCCTGCGGCTGCTATATCCCCGTGATTGTCTCTAGGGATTTTTTTAATCCTTTCTTATATACCATTGGCCGATCACCCCCTTTTGACCGTACGGCTGCTAGCTAGGTTTCTTGGTTTCTCTTTTTTCTTTTTTTTAGCTTTTTTTTTTTTGTTTACTTCCTGCCAACACCTCTTCACCCGTGCACATGGATACATATTATATATATATATATATATATGAATATATATCTTTTTGCTATTCTTTAAATGGCTCCCTTTAATAGTTGAAATATTTTCCTTCCAAGTTTCATTGCTTGAATAAAATTGTTGAAGAATTTGATTCTTTAAGCATGTATTTCTTATTTTGACTAGGAGTCTTCCTTTTTGCTTTTATATCCAAATCTGTAATAAAAATAATAATATAAGTAAATAAATAATTAAAGAGTGAAAATATATAAATTATGTGACTTATCACTCCTTGTCGTCTAGATTATTCAGTCGGTAGGTCCCCTTCCTGGGGCTGCCAATCACCTCATAGGGGCCTTCCCAATTGGGCCCGAGCTTTCCCTCCTTCGGATCCTTAGTAGACTGGTTGACTCTTTTCAAAACAAGATCTCCAGTCGCGAAATTTTTCAGTCAAACTATGGAGTTGTGGTATTGGTGCATCTTCTGCTGGTAGGACGCCACCCTCATAACTGCTTGTAGCCTCCGTTCTTCCAACAGATCTAGGTCCACATTCATATCTTTGTTGTTGCTCACGGGGTCGAACTGCACCGTCCTCAGGCTAGGGAGGTCGATCTCCACTAGGATGACGGCTTCGGTGTCGAAGGTCAGCGAGAACGACGTTTGCCGCATGGACACTCTCTCCGTTGTTCTGTAGGCCCAAAGGATGTTAGGGAGTTCTTCTGCCCACAAGCCCTTGGCTTTCTCCAACTTCGTCTTGAGTATCTTCAAAAGGGACCTGTTGGTACCTTTGACTTAGCCGTTGGCTTGAGGATGCTCGGGGGAGGAAGCGTGCTGGCTGATTCCCAGGTCGATGCATAATTGGTTGAACTGTTTGCCCTCAAACTGCTTCCCGTTGTCTGTGATGATGGTCCGGGGGATTCCGAACCTGCAAACAATGTTCTGCCACAAGAACTTCTTTATTTTCTCCTCAGTAATGGTCGGTAGGGCCTTTGCCTCCACCCACTTAGTGAAGTAATCGATGGCCACAACTGCAAACTTTCCCTGCCCCTTGCCCAGCGGTAACGGTCCCACGATGTAGATCCCCCATTGGGCGAAGGGTCATGGGGTCTGGATTGAGGTCAGCTTTTGAAAGGGTAGTTTGGGGATGTTGGCGAAATGCTGACACTTGTCGCGCTTTTTGACGAATTCCTGGGCGTCTTTTTCCATGGTAGGCCAATAATAGGCCGTTCGCAGGATCTTTTTGGCGAGGGATCAACCACCAGAGTGGTTTCCACACACCCCCTCATGAACCTCCCTTATCACGTACTCCATCTCTTCTTCTGTGGCGCAGTGGTGCAATGGCAAGGTGTGCCCCATTTTGTAGAGAACACTGTTCCGGATGAGGTACCTTCTTGAACGGTACTGTATTTGCCTTGCTTCATTTTTGTCCTCAAGTAAGGCTCTGCTTTCCAAGAAACTGCTAATCGGACTCATCCAAAAAGCTTCGGGCTCTGTCTGGTTGACTCATCCAAGAAGCTTTGGCAGTATTGTTTCATGTTATCCTCTCTGGCCTCGTACTCTCCCTAGACCTACTCCACCACCAATTGAGAGTTGCTACGCACAACTATTTGTTTAGCCCTCATTCACCGAGCCATTCTAAGTCTGGAAATGAGGGCTTCGTATTCGGCAACGTTGTTGGTGGCGGGGAACGTGAATTCGAGAGCATATTCGATCTTGTGACCATCAGGGATGACAAGGACCACGCCGGCACCACTAGAATTGCCGATAGAGGAGCCATCGACATTCAAGACCCAATGGTTGTCGGTGGGGTTGTCGTTAGGGTTGGCAATGGGTGGGTTAGTGAATTCTGTAATGAAATCCGCAGTGGCCTGCCCTTTGATTGCTGTTCGGGGTCGGTAATGGATGTCGAACTGGCTGAGTTCGGCTGACCACTTTACCAACCGTTTCGACGTCTCTGGCTTATGTAGGGTACTCTTCAAGGGCTGGTCGGTGAGTACCACGATCGTGTGGGCTTGGAAGTAAGTCTTAAGCGCTGAGTTGCAGTCACCAGCGTAAGGCCACAAGCTCTATCCTCGGGTACCGTTCTTCTGCCCCGCGTAACGCATGACTGGTGTAATACACTGGCCTCTGGATTCCTTCTTCTTCTCTGACAAGAGCTGAGGTCACTGCTGTCGCCAAAACTGCCAAGTAGAGAAACAGTTCTTCTCTTGGGATAGTTCGGTTGAGCAGTGGGACTGAGCTTAGATACTGTTTGAGTTGGTTGAACGCCGCTTCACATTCCTCGGTCCACTCAAACGCCTTGCGTAGAATTTTGAAGAAAGGCAGGCACTTGTTGGTGGACTTGGAGATAAACATGTTCAGAGCTGCCACATGCCCTGCCAACTGTTGAACATCCTTTGTCGTTTGGGGTGCTTGCATGTCAATAACGGCGCAGATTTTTTCTGGGTTCGCCTCAATTCCCTGGTGTGAGACCATGAAAACTAGAAACTTCCCCAAGGCGACGAACGAAGGCGCATTTCGCGGGATTGAGCTTTATTCGATATTTGCGCAGTGTTCGAAACGTCTCTTCGAAGGTCTCGTAGGTGATTGGTGGCCTCCTTGCTCTTCACTAACATGTCGTCCATGTAGACTTCTACATTATGCCCAATCTACGATTTGAACATGAGGTTGACCAGCTGTTGGTATGTTGCCCCCACATTCTTGAGTCTAAACGGCATAACGCTGTAGCAATAAAGCCCCCGATCGGTGCTGAAGGTCGTGTGCTCCTGGTCGCGCTCGGCCATCCGGATCTGGTTATACCTTGAAAAAGCATCCATGAAGTTTAGCATTTCATATCCTGCGGTGGAGTCGACGAGAAGTTTGATTGTTGGCAAGGGAAAACTGTCCTTTGGGCATGCTTTGTTCAGGTCAGTGAAGTCGACGCACATTCGCCACTTCCCGTTAATTTTTTTCACCATGACGACGTTGGAGAGCCAAGTGGGGTATTGCACTTCTCTTATGAACTTCGCTTGACCCAGTTTCTCTGCTTCTTCGGCCATTGCATCGTTCCTTTTCGATGCGAAGTTCCTTCTCATTTGCTTGATCGGCCTGACCTTGGGGTCGACGTTTAGGTAATGAGCTACTATTCGTGTATCGATGCCAGGCATGTCCTCATGAGACTAGGCGAACACGTCGATGTTTTCCCTCAGGAATCTTCATAGTTGCTGCTTCAACTCCTCTGGCGCACTAGCCCTAATCTTTACTGTGCTATCCTGTCCTTGAGTACCGACAGGGACTTCCTCAAGCTCTTCCGCCGGCTCGCCCCTCCTGACTTCTTCTTCATCCCTTGGTTCGAGCTATTCGATGACTAGAGTTTTTTTGTTGGGTTCCCCTTTCAGGGAAGCCATGTAGCACTCCTGTGCCTCCCTCTAGTCACCCCTTGCGCATCCGACCCCATTCTCGGTCGAGAATTTAATCCTGAGGTGATATGTGGATTTGACAGTCTTGAATTTGTTCAGTGTCGTTCGTCCAATAATGGCATTGTAGGTAGACGGACAGTCCACGACCAAGAAATGAATCTTTTTTGTCGCTCGGTGTGGTTCCTCCCCCAAGGTCACTGGTAAGATGATGGACCCGAGGGGAACCACCCGGTCTCCTGTAAAGCCAACCAGGGGGAGCTGACTGGCTGTAGTTTCTCCTTGCCTATCTGTATCATTTTGAAGGCCCCCCGGAATAGGATGTCCGCTGAGCTCCCGCTGTCGACCATGATTCTCCAAGTTTTGAAGTTGGAGATCACTGAGGAGATGACCAGAGGGTCGTTGTGTGGCTGATGCAGCTCAGCGGCTTCTTTTTCTGTGAAAGTGATCATGGGGCTTCCGGTCTTCGTCTTCTTACTAGTCGCTCTAACCAACATCACTTTCGCTTCGGTTTGGATGTCCCGAACGTGCTTCTTGCGTACTGAAGATGACTGCCCTCCTTCAGCGAATCCCCTGACAATAGCCTTTATTTCCCTGATGGGCTGGGGGTTAGTTTCAGCTTGTGTCAGGCTGCGTTGGTCTCCCCGTGTTCGGTCTCGACCAGCTACATATCGATTGAGTCTGTCTTGTTTGATTAGATCCTCGATTTGTTGCTTCAAGTCAATGCAGTTTTCTGTGTCGTGCTTGTGGTCGCGATGAAAACGGCAGTACTTCTTTCTATTCTGCATGCTCGAAGGTGTCTTCAGGCACTCCGGCCACTTCAGATCCGGATCATGTCCTTTATCTCCATCAGGACATCCTTTAGTTTCGTCGTGAGGGGCGTGAACATTCGATCTAGCCCGCAGTAGTGTTCACACCTTTCTTCCCCCTGGCTTCGATTTCGGTTATTGGTCCTGCTAGTTTTGCTTCCCTTTCCTTGTTCGATATGCCACCTGACCTCTTCTTATTCGCGCGCGAGCTACTCCCTTCATCATTTTCTCACCTGGCGCTCATGGCATATTCCGCATTCATGTGTTTCTGAGCCCGAAGCATCATGTCGACCATATCTAGGGGTGGCCTCTTCGACAAGGAGAAGAAGAGCTTCTTAGTTCTTATGCCGCTCATGAACACCGTGACAACCACCTTGTCGTCCACGGCTAGAGTTTCCTAATTGAACCTCCCCACGTACTCTTGTAGCGTCTCGTTTTTCTTCTGCCTCACAGTCAACAGGTATGCTGCTAGCCTTCTTTGCCTCTAGGCCCCAATGTAATGGCTCACAAAAGCTTGCTAAGTTCAGTAAAGGTGGAGATCGTTGCTGGTTTGATCTTGTTGAACCAGGTCTGTGCCGAACCTTTCAACATGACAGGGAAAGCTTTGCACATGATCTCGTTCAGCACTACTTGCAGGTGCATGAGTGCCCTAAATGTCTCAAGTGTTCCATCGGGTTTTTGGAGCCATCGAACGCGTCCACAGTTGGCATTTTGAACTTCAGGGGAAGTGGATAGTCCATCACTTTCTGGGTGAAGGGCGATGTCGTTCTTCTAATGAGCACTTCCACCATATTTGGGGCCTTGGCCTCCACAACGGCCAAAACTCCTGCGATTTAGGCTTGCATGGCCCTCAGTTGTTCATCCCAAGTGTGAGAGCTTTCCGGTTTGTCGTCTTCCATCTCTGTTCTCGACGGGATGGCATGGCTGGTTTGTGCTTCCTCGACGTAGGGCCCACGACGGAGGAGTGGGTCCTCAACCCATCCTCCATTACCACTCTCATTGCTATTAGGGGGAATGGAAAGCTCTTTGTCAACCTCCTGATCCTCTCATTCCACCGCCGGCGGGGGGGCTGGCGGTGGAATCCCTCTAGGTAGAGCTGGAGCGCATTGGAGTAGCTTCGCGTTTTGACAGACCAACTGTTGCATGCTGGCCATCATGTCTGTCACCATCTTCTCTAGGGCGGCTATTTTCTTAGCACTTGAATCCGCCATCGAGCTTCCTTCTGGGTGAGTGCTAATCCCAGACCTAGTCAAGATCATGAAAAGCCACGAGAATAGTCGTTCCCACAGACGGTGCCAACTGATGATGCAGCAAACTCGCGATGTCTTGCCCCCAGGTCTAGGATGAGCTCTCCCACCAGTTGACCGACGATCTCCTACTCTAACACACCGGTGTGGTGCCTGCTAAGGGCCCTCCGACGTTCAAGTTAGATTTAAGGAGATAAGGTTGATGGAGAGAGTATGTAGTTAGGGTTTTTTGGTTTTGCGTACTTGGAGTAGTGGACTATTGTTTTGCTTTGTATGCTTGCATGGGAGTGGTTGGTGACCTCTCCACGTGGCGACTTCTCGTTGGAGAGTTAGAACCGTGATAGGGCACTAGAGAGGGTTGCCTTTACACTCTATGGTGGCGTGTGTCAGGACTGTGTCAGGAGTAGGACAGTTGCCTCTCGTACACTCCAAGCCCACGCCCATGCTTAAGTGTGTGCCAGGGCGTCTGGTGTCAGGTGTGGGCTCCATTGACGTGATCGTGGATATCGACCAGAGTTGGGGGGGGGGGGGGGGGGGGGGGAAGGGGGAGTCCCCCGAACCGAACGGTTGGTCTGCTCGGGATAGGCAAGGGGCAACCGCAGGGGGGACCTGGTCAGGGTCCGACCAGACGATGTGGGGAGCCGTGACATTGGTTGGGGGCCGATCAAAAGTTCATGAGGTCTCTGGTCAAGTCGGGAGAACATCATCACCACAAACTATGACAAGGAACAGGGAAAACCGATAGACCAATCAAGAATGCCAAACTTCTTATACATCTAGTCAGTTGGATAATGATGTAGTGGTTTGCCAAATCTGTGGTTTCAACCGCTTCAATCATGCTTTCCAAGCTACTGATGCTCCTCAAGCCCTTGCAGCCATGTCTTTATCCGAGAATCACACTTCCGAATGGTTTCCTAACATCGGTGCGACAGCCCATATGACTGGAAATTCTGGTAAGTTACAAAACCTTAAACCTTATAATGGATCGGAGGGCGTTATGGTTGGTAATGGAGAAATTCTGGATATTACTCATGTTGGTGACTCTTCTGTTAAATGTGGCAAAAATTCAGAAAATGTTTTCCTTGTTCCTAACATTCAAAAGGATTTGCTGTCAGTCAACCTACTTACTCATGATATTCACTAAACTTTTGAGTTCAATGCTGATGGCTTTTCTATCAGGGACCGAAGCACAAGCCTAGTAATTGCCACTGGAAAGAGAAAAGGGGGACTCAGGATATGGATGAATACAATGAACCATTGTGATCTATGGGGACCTACACCCAAAAATTTTGTTGAGAATTTTCGATCATTTTTGTGAATGACTACACTCGTTTCACATGGTTTTATCGCATAAAAGGGAAATCTGAACTTTTTGGCTGTTTCTGTCACTCTCCACTTAGGAATGGGAAAAGCCGAGAACCACATAGTCTTAGCTCATGGCTCACGAAAGTTTTATACCTGCTCAAGTAATAATAACAAATAAAATACTATGGAGTGGCAATTTCTTTTACTCAATCAAATCAAATCAATCAGGATGTTCGATCATCTAAAAATTGAAAAATAAAAAATCAAAGACAATACCATCTCCGAAAACCACCAGAAAATAAGTTACTGTAAATATCCAAGTCTCATAATTAAGACAAGACAGTCTACTAGTAGAAGATAATAAGAAATCCTATGGAGGTCTCTACTCAAAGGTTTTCGGCTCCAAGTCCATCTCTAGCGATCATCTCACTCACCTGAAATGTTTTAAATGAGTGTTAGCGCATAGCTCAGTGAATGATAAGCCTTGCAATAATATATTTGATAATTGAAAATACAATTTGTCATATAGTAGATAATGAGCTAAAAGAACTTCTTTAAAAACTTTTTCAATGCACATTCATACATTTTGCATGCTTTTCTTAAAGTAAAACAAGTAAATCTTACAATTTCAATAGTGAAACAAAATCATCTCTGAATAACTTATAACTCAATGCTAAAGCAAAATATCTTCTCTTAAACATAAATAGTGCTAGCAAATATGACAAGTACAATAGTTCAGGAAAACCAAGAATAACTCGTATTTCAAATATTAATATCTCAATATCTCAATGCCAAATCTTATGTTAGGGCTTAAGCCTAGTGGATTCACATCGCACTTAAAGTTACCTTAGGGTGGTGCCTGGGTTTTTTCCCTTAATTGATCAGGTTGAGGTTCTCCAACAATCGTTGATAACTAGGTTTACCCCCTAATTGCTAGAGTCACCTCAAAGAGAGGGCGTATCCCCTGTACTTCTCAATAATGGTTTCAAGCACAATATAATAAAGTTTGCACTATTTAATAAAATAATTTTAAAGCATGCATGAAATAACTTTCTCAATAAAATAAATTGTATCTCTGAACATCTTCTCAATAAATAATCTTCATTCTCAAGTAATTAAATATTGCATTTATCTTCTCATGCTCATTCTCAAATGGTAACAACTTTTCTCATATCAAAATAAAGCATTATTTTTCGATAAAATAAATACTTGTGATAATTAAAATCATTTATTACAAATCTCATATGCATGGGATTAAATTTGTAAATCTCATATTAGCAAGGCAAATCACTCACCTGATATCCAAAGAATGTGGACTCAAAATTACCACGCGAAACTAACAAGTGCTATCTAAATTACAAAAATAAAAGGCTTAATATTAATCAATATTCTACGACTGAAATTGACTAAATCTAAGTTTAAATTCGAAATCTACAAATCGAAAAATTTAAGGTTGGGTTGATCCAATTTTTTTAAAAATCTATCCTATGGACGAAAGTCACTAATGTGCACCAAACACCATACATTTGACTACACCGGATAGTTACCCCGAGTCAGCTTCTGTCTCACAAAACGTCACGGTGGTTCACGCTTTGTTGTTTTGTTTTTATTTTTTTATTTTCTTTTTCTCTCTTACTCTCCCTTATTAACTTTTCTTATTCTTCGCTTCCATTATGTACTCCCAAAATTACCCACACCACATATATATATATATATATATTTATATATATACATATTCGTTTGTTTTTTTGTTCTTTCTTTTTTGTTTTTTTCATTTAATCAAGATTCTTTATAAATTCTTTTTCTTCCTCCAATCGGTTAAATTTTGCGCCCATATAAAATAATCACAAGCATACACACATGTTTCATATACATATAAAAATTGTATACACACTCACAATGACTACTAATTATATAGGCGTATACACACTCACTGGCCGAGACTAACACTTCACATGGTAGTCATGGCTGCCCATGGAACTCAACAAAGGAATACTTCAAGTTACTCCTTTCGAGGCCTCCAAATATTACAACATTATATTCAACCAATTAATGTATACAGAGCCCAACACCTTTGCTGTTATCAAAATCAAGACTACGAATATAAAAGCAAGAAATAGATCACTTCATCTACACTAAAATGCTCCAATTATACGTACAGTGTTCCTTGCCGAGCCATAATGCTCTACTCCATGAATAACTTGATTAAATTCAATTATAAAAATTGTGACTTCAAGAACATTGCAATATTAATAACAGTTAACTCACAACATTCTAATGGCCCTTAGTACTTAGAATTAATTATCACAGCAAGTGTACTAATGGAGTTGTTACCTTTAAAAGATGATCAACAGCCACCCACGACCCTTAGACACAGTTCTTCAGCTATTCTCTCTCTCTCTCTCTCTCTCTCTTTCTCTAAATGAGTCTCTTCTCTTGAATTTAAACACAAAAGAGAAAAAAAAAATATCGTCATCATTAATTAACATCATTGATGTCTCCCACCAATTTACACCTTCATTGATTTACATCATTGATGTCTCCCACCTATTCTACCATCATTGATTTAAATCATTACTTTCTCCCACCAATTTTTCACCATCATTGATTTATATCAATATATTAATTTGACACGGCTACAAAAACTCTCCAATTAAAATATTAAAATTATTAGAATGCATATAAATTTGAAAACAATATAAAATAAAAATCAGGGACTTTACAGTTTCACTCACTTTCGAAATTATGTTGAATGCCAATTTGATAGAAAGATCAAAATCCTTGAAACTGATGAAGGTGGGGAGTTTTCAAAGACAGAATTATTATTGTTGCTAAACAATTTTGGCATCCAACATCAATCGCCCAATGACTCCAGAACAAAATGGGATGGCAGAGAGAAAGCATAGCAACCTCACTGAGCTTGGCCTCACAATGATGTTTCACGCAAAAAAACCAGCTAGATATTGGGTTGAATATTTTGCCACCGCAGATTATTTGATCAATCACTTGCCATCACCTAAACTTGGAATGGACTTACCTTTTCTTCGATTACATGGAAAATACCCTGATTATGCTGCACTTCGAGTGTTGGGCTGTAAATGTTTTCCCTTTCTTGGTGGTTATAGGAAAAATAAATTAGAGCCAAAGTCTTTCCCTTGCATTTTCATGGGTTATAGTATGAAGCATAAGGGTTACAAGTGTCTCCATCCCACAACGGCAGGATGTTTTTTTCACACCATGCGGTGTTTGTTGAAGATTGCTTCCCATTTTCAAATTCGAACTCTTTATATGGGGAACAAACAATTGAAGGGGAGTTGTCCAGCTTTAATGAGTGGTTTGAGAACACAAACTCATCTTTGTCTACAGGAAACTTGGAACAAATGGAATCACCTCAAGTCCGACCTGTCCCAGCAATGTTAGAAAACCAGAATTAAAAGACACGAAATCTCAAATCATAAATATGAAAAGATTTTCATATAAATATTTTAGCAATACATAATTGAACAGAAACAAGAAAACGCAAGGCAGCCGGGGCTCGTGTTCCACACGATGTCCTTAAACCGAATTAGCCCCTCACCGTCGGTGCTTGAGTTATTAGGTTTTCGATTCCCAGGATACAACGGCTTCTCGGTGTTGGAGGTAGCACGGTCTCGTTCACCCGGCGAACTCGACTGTGTTGTATACTCTCTCTACAAAACGATTTAGAAATAAGGACGAAGTAGACAAGATGCTTGAAATCGAATGCTCTACACCAAGAGGAATGACCCTTATATATATGACATGGATACACATGAAAAGCCACCAACATTCATGGGGTATTATGGAATTAAATATGTAAGTTACATTCTTTCATTTTCTAGCACATGGTGAAATTCAAAAGTCACACTCTTTCATCTTCTAACACATGGTGAAACTCTACAAGCCATTTTCGTTCACACATGATGGAATTCCAAAGGCCATTTGCATTCACTCATTTCCAACAATCCCCCACATGAATGAAAGTGGCTAGAGTACAAAGTTGACCCGACAAGAGAGAGTACAACGGATAATTCCCGCCTCAAGATAGGTAGCTTTTGGCTTTGAACCTTCTCTAGTGAAAACTTATCGGATTTACTGGTCCTCAAGATAGGTAGCTTTTGGCTTTGAACCTTCTCTAGTGAAAACTTATCGGATTTACTGGCTGACCAGTGAACGTGATGTCTTGAACTGTTCTGCCGTTTAGGTAAACCAAGACAACAAGCCTCACGCAGGAACTTCTCCTTACACAGTTCGGTTCTCATTGTTGTGTTCGTTTTGGCCCTGAACACCGCCTGGTTTCATGAGTGTTTTTTAAGAGATTTCAGCCTTACAAATCTCTTTTGAAGCGGCCCCACTTCATACTCACATAGGTGACCTCTTGTCTAAGAGTATCCTGCTATACTCCGCTTGGCCTTCCAAGGCATAAAAATCATTAAAAGCAAAGCTTAACCTTCACACTGCAGGCATCACTATATCACAAGAATGAGTAGTAGTGATGTTTGCTCCAAGTTAAACACAACTCAGTTATCCCTTTGAATCTAGATCTTGGGATCTCCAGTCAATTAGGTTGGGTTTACCATTGGTGTAACTTTTATTTCATAGGCTTTAATCCCATTCCTCTCGACGTCTTGTCAACTAACTCTCTGTTTAATGCTTTGGTTAGTGGATCCGCAATATTATCCTTAGACTTCACATAGTCTATCGTGATAACCCCATTTGAGAGTAGTTGCCGAATGGTATTATGTCTACGACAAATGTGTCTAGACTTACCATTATGCATATTGTTTTGTGCCCTTCCAATTGTTGATTGACTATCACAATGGATGCAAATCGTTGGCACAGGCCTTGGCCATCTTGGTATATTTTCCAAAAACTAGCAAAGCCATTTAGCTTCTCCACTAGCTGAATCTAAAGCTATAAATTCATATTCCACACCCCCACACTTTTAAGAATTTGTAGGAAAGCTTTTGACCTTTCCACAATTCATAAGGGGTCTTGTCAATTTTCTTGCAAGATACCTTGTTCAAAAGGTAATTCGCAGAAAGAATCGCCTCCCCCCACAAGTTTTGAGTTAGCCCAGAACTTATCAACATGGAATTTATCATTTCTTTTATGAGTTCGATTCTTTCGTTCAGAAGATCAACGTGTAAATATTTGAGTACACAAATGCCTTAAAAGGCTTGCTCAACAAAAAATTAAGCTTCTTAACAAAATCTCGTTAGTAAGCAATTCAAAAGAAGAATAACAAACTCTTAAAAACACACAGTACCGAAAGAACCATTACTACCCAACTCATATAAAAACAATTAAAAATTATATCAATGTCACGGATCCAAAACTTATTCGAACAGTGAGGACAAAGATAAAATTTGACTACTAAAATACTCTAGTTTATCAAAAAGATAATTCGGTTTAAGCTTGTTAGAAAACCAGAATTAAAAGACACAAAATCTCAAATCATAAACATGAAAAGATTCTCATATAAACATTTTAACAATACATAATTGAACAGAAACAAGAAAACGCAAACCAGCCGGGGCTCGTGTTCCACACGATATCCTTAAACTGAATTAGCCCCTCACCGTTGGTGCTTAAGTTATTGGACTTTCGATTCTCAGGATACAGCGGCTTCTCGGTGTTGGAGGTAGCACGGCCTCGTTCACCCGACGAACTCGACTGCGTTGTATACTCTCTCTACAAAATTATTTAGAAACAAGGACAAAGTAGGCATGATGCTTGAGATCGAATGCTCTACACCAAGAGGAATGACCCTTATATATATGACATGGATACACATGAAAAGCCACCAACATTCATGGGGTATTATGGAATTGAATATGCAAGTTACATTCTTTCATCTTCTAGCACATGGTGAAATTCAAAAGTCACACTCTTTCATCTTCTAGCACATGGTGAAACTCCACAAGCCATTTTCATTCACACATTGTGGAATTCCAAAGGCCATTTGCATTCACACATGGCCATTTGCATCCACTCATTTCCAATAAGCAAGTCCTTCACCTGATTCAGCAACTGTAGACTTCCAGAATCCAAGCTCATCAACATATACGGTTCAGTCAAACACAGACGAATCACATGTGCATCCTTCACTGCCGATCAATGAGTCACCTACGAGTCATACAACAGCAACATCTTTACCAGCATCATCAACCCAAGTTGACTTGAATCAGAATGCTTCTATTTTGGACCATCCAAATCAATTAGCACAGCTACCAGACCACCCTGCATCGTCGCCAATAATTCCTGGCTCAAATGCAACTCTTGCTCCTCCAGAACGGCTCCAAGTTGACTTGAATCAGAATGTAGCTACTTTGGACCATCCAAATTCACCAGCACAACAGCCAGAACATCCTCCATCTTCACCAATTGTCCCTGGTTCAACTTCAAGTCTTGCTCCTCCAGAAGAGCCCTACTCTCATCAGATGATAACCAGATCTCATAGAGGTATAGTCAAACCAAATCCACGTTATGCTACCCTGCATCAGCACTCTGATGCAGATAGCATAGCAGAAGATTACTTAGAGACTTGGAGGCGTCGTTATTACCTCACGGCGCGTGGACCGGTAGCCAGTAAACTTTAATCGGCTGTAATTTTTGATCAGTAACTCTGCTTTTCTACTATAATATGTTTTCAAAAAGTTAGTGACGAGCCGGAGAAATGGAAAAATATGAAATGATTTTCTAGCTTAGGAAAACGTGAAAAAAATGCTCTTAAGTATGATTTTGGGCCCGTTTAATGTTTTGGGCTTATTTCGTTTGGGTTTTTATGAGTTTTTCTTATTAACCCGGTTTGTCCTAAGCCCTAGGGTTTTGTGCCGCATATTTATATTCCTACTTAAGACTTTTTCTGCAGTTTTTGAGATTAATAAAGTTTGTGTGCGATTTTGCATCTCTTTCCAATCGTTCGGTATTTTTACGAATTAACGAGCGTTTGATGCCCTTAAACCTGATATTCGCGGTGAATCAACAGGTTGGAGGAAGAATCGTAATCCGACATTCGTGGTGAATCAACGAATTAGGATTGATTATCTTGTTCTTGTAATCTCCGCTGCATCACACTCTCTAGCTAGCTCTATTCCAAATGAACCGAAGTCGGTAAAATCAGCTTTGAAACACCCAGGTTGGACAGTAGGAATGCATGAAGACATGAAAGCCCATCATGACAATCATACATGGGATCTAGTACCTTGTACACCTGGCATGAATGTTGTAGGTTGCAAGTGGGTTTTGCAAAACAAAGCTTAAATCTGATGGTAGGTTAGACCGGCCCAAGGCCCGTTTGGTAGCAAAAGGTTTTCATCAAATTGATGGGGTTGATTTCTCTGAAACTTTCTCACCTGTTGTCAAACCAGGAAGTATTCGGACAGTGCTAGCAATAGCCACTATCAAACAGTGGCATATTTGCCGACTTGATGTGAAAAATACTTTCCTACATGGCTTTCTTACGGAAGTTGTATACATCGAACAACCTCCCGGGTTTTGTGATTCACAATCTCCAACACATGTTTGTCAACTTCAGCGATCACTTTATGGTCTCAAACAAGAACCACGTGCTTGGTTTGATCGACTAAGCGACTTTTTGCTGCAGATGGGTTTTTTCTGTAGTGTTGCAGGTCCATCATTATTCATCTGCCATTGTACTCAGGGAACACTTCTTCTGCTTATCTATGTGGATGACATAATCCTTACTGGGTGCAATCCTGATTACTTACATTGGTTTGTTGGAGAACTTGGAAGAGAATTTGCTGTCAAAGACTTGGGCACTCTTCAATATTTTCTAGCAATTGAGGTTCATTCTCTTCCATCAGGACTATTTTTATTACAGTCTAAATATGCAGGAGATTTGCTATCTCAAGCTCAAATGGTCGGCTGTAAACAAATCTCCACCCCAGCTGCCATTCAGTTGCGGTCTACTGCTTCACAAAGTGATCGCTTTCCAGATATCACTTATTATCGAAGCATTGTGGAGGCTTTACAGTATCTTACCTTTACTCGGTCGGACATCTCGTACTGTGTCAATTATGCTTGCCAATTCATGTACTAACTAACTATCGGTCACTTGCAAGGTGTGAAACAATTTGAAGGTATGTTAGCGGGAATTAATTTAACTCAGCAGAGCACCTTCGATTTGCATGCATTTTCGGATGCCGACTGGGCTGGTTGTCCAATAACAAGAAGACCAACAAGGTATTGCACTTTTTGGGGGAGTAATTGTATTTCTTGAAGCGCAAAAAAACAACCAACTGTTGCCCAATCTAGCACTGAAGCAGAGTATCGGTCCATGGCATCTACAGCTGCTGAACTTACCTGGCTTAGCTCGCTCCTTCGGGATATTGGTATGTCACTTCCTCATCCACCGACCTTACACTGTGACAATCTTAGTGCTCTCCATATGACTGTTAATCCAGTGTTTCACAGTCAAACCAAACACATTGAATTGGACTATCACTTTGTTCGTGAGAAAGTTGCGCTTGGAAATCTCACCACTCGCTTTGTTAATTCTGAAAACCAGCTTGCAGATATCTTCACCAAGCCTCTGCCTCATACATCCTTTCAGGCACTTTGTGTCAGACTTGGTCTTGGTCGAATACCCATTCCAATTTTGAGGGGGAGTATTGGTGAAACAGAGGTGGCTCTGCCAAATTCCGAAGAAGAAAGGTTCAAGTATCATTCAATTGATTTGGAAACACGCCCCAGACCAAGCTCAACTGATATGCAAACTAATTGTCACATGGCTATTCATCCGGATAGGATACTCACAGTCCCACATAACGCTCTCAATCACAACCATCATCAATTGCAATATTTCAGCCATGGATCATTCATGTTTTCTTTTTTGTAAATCATATGTTTTCCTTCTTGTACAGAATCTTTTGTATAAATAGGCAATACACTCTTTTTTTCTGCTCATCTTGAGAAGAGAATTCAAAAAACTCTTTTGTCTTTACGGATATGAGGTGATATTAATCTAGGCGGATGAGATTGGTTTGGGGAGAAGGTGAATAACTCCCTCCAATCCGAACCCGGCCGTTTATATATATATATATTTATTTATTTATTTTTTATATATACATATTTTATTAGGACACAATTATTCTAATTTTCTCCTTATATTTGTGATTGCGTCTCTTGTTTTGTCCATAGTGTATTTGAAAAAGTCACTAACATAAAGGAGAAGGGGCGAGGTGGGTGTGGGGAGAGGCTAAGCGGGCGGGGCGGGCTGGGGATGGGGTAAGGGTCCCCAACCTAAACTCACACCGTTGCCATCTCTATTTATTATATAATCTTTATTAACTTATCAAAAATTGAAGGATAATGCTATTCTTACAAAATATTTATACACATAATGATATGTCTTAATGAGAGTCTTTCATTTCAAAACAAATACCCTACCATAATGACTTTTAATTACAAAACTGTCACTATCATATCATTTTGTATACAAATTTTGTATGAATTTTTTGTAAAAATAACATTTTTCAAATGAAAAACTTATCATAACTAATGACCTTGAGGCATGCTAATTACACTACCCATATAAGATTTTATAAATATATATACGATGAGTTGTTTCTCGATTATTTTTGATTAATTATCTCAATTATTAACCCGAGAATCATTATGAGGTTTTGCACACACAAACAAACCAAGTCTTTTTTAAACCAACCCAACCAATGAAAAGTCAAGGTCAGTATTGTTCATCGGTTAACCAAACGATGAATAGCAGTCTAGAGAATCATCAGTGGCGGAAATATAAATTTTTTTCAGTGAAGGTGAAAAATACTCTTAAAGAGAAAACTTTAAATAATGTTTTTTACATTTTTAATATTAGTTGTAAATTTTTTACTTAAAATTTGATTTTTTTAGATGAAAAATTATTAATTTATTTATTTTTCTCTCTTTTTAATAAAATATTTATTGAATCACAATAGATTTAACCATCCAATAAAAATTAATTTTTGAAAAAGTATTCACTAAATGATTTGACTAGCGTAATACAAAATTGGTATTCAACTAACAAAGTACATAATTTACTTTTTAGTTTCACCATAACAGCTACTTGTAAAACCGTAAACAATGAAAAAAAATTACACTTTATTCAAAAGAAAATCAAACAAATATCAATCTTTATAAAAATATAAAAATATATCAACAATCCGTTTGATGATGTTATCGTAAGATTTACTAATTTATTCTTCAATTTGAAACTTTTGTCTTTGTAAGAGAGAGAGAGAGAGAGAGAGAGAGAGAGAGAGAGAGAGTGTGTTATATGAGAGTTTAAATTTCTAGATATCCATACAATAGAGGGAGAGAGAGTTATATAGATTAGACCTTTGATCTTCTTTATATTGGTAAAAGTTTATGTAATTATAGTAGTTAATCTAGGATCCTTTTTTGTTATGGGATTTTTTTTTTCGGTTGATGTAGGCCTTTTTTATTTTTTTTATGAGTCTTTTCTCACTCAAACTGAGGCCTATTTTTCTTTTTCTTTTTTTATGGGCTTTTTTTAATTTAGGTTGAGGCTTTTTTTAAAAAAAAAAATGTCTAAATTATACAGAATTTCAACTATAATAAGTAAGGTTATAAAACTTAGAGGCTTTAAAAACACTGAGGACCTAAAACAATCGATTTGATGGCTTTACACTTGAAATGAGTATTGAGTATAATCGGACAAAGTCTCTATTTAATTGGGTTGGGTTAAATTTTTTATTTTTTATTTTTTTAAATTTGAGTGGAGGCGGCCGACGCCACTCGGCCAAGTGTCAGTCTGCCTCTGTGAATCATCATGTTACTTTCTTGCACAAAAAAAAAAAAAAAAAGAATTATCATATGACTAAGATTCCTTAATTTGAAAAAGAAAATCAATGAACAAAACCATGAGTAAGAAGCCTGGAAACTTCCCTGCTGTGCAAATGCTGAAAAAGAGTTTGCATTAATATTGCGCTTAATTCAACCAGGAAGCTCGCATATAACTTCAAATGAAATATCTTTCTGCCAAGGGTGAGATGTCTCTTTGACTCATTCAAAGTAAAACACTCTTTACAGGTTCAAGATTATTAAAATAATCCCAACTTGCAGATTTGAAAAGTAGACCACTGTCTGAATCTTTATGAACCGTTACTCTCTTATTATATAGTTGTAGCTTTGTACCAATCATGTGGATACCACTCGCCTAGACAATTTTGTACCAAGTAGCTGTTAAGATAATGACCATGCACCAAGCAAACTCAAAGAAGTTAAGAAAATGCTATTTCGTTAGGAATAGTGACGAAAATTAAAAGTCCAATGTTGACTGAACCTCCCGCCAAAGTGACCAAACATGTGTTTGCAATTTTGTTATATATTGTTTTGACAAAAATCAAAATTATTGGGTAATAGTTGTTTTTGCTTTTCCTTATCCTGGGTTACGTCTATATGAGGACAATCAAAGACAAGAAATGGCAATCCCTTTATTAGGAATTACATTGCTTGAAATAAGATTCAAGTGTCAATATGGAATTAAGCAATTGAATTAATTAAGAATTTTCAAAGAGAAACTAATGAAATCTTAAATTTTACGATCCCATTTACTTTTTTTACTCTTAAACACCTCCTACTCTTGTAGGAATGTAACATCCCTAATGTTGTATTTAGAACCAGATTTATAAAGGGATAAACAGAGCAAAAGGAAAATGTGAGAAAAAAGAAAACAAAATGAAAGAGTATTTTTGTTCTCTTTTTTCTCACCTTTTTTTTTTTTCTATCACCAAATTTTTGATCCCCACAGCCTAAGGAGTAGTGAGAATGCATGGTAATGTCATTTCCAACATCAAGGTCTACAAATATCACATGGTTAATGAAATTTTTCACAGGAATCTTTCACAAAATACTTAACTACTACTAAGATTATCCATTAATTAGAATACTTTGTTATTAGACCTTGGTATTTGATTCTCCAAATACATTAATATTGTATACTCTTTCATCTCCATGGCACAACCCAATTCTTATTTTTTACGTTCTTTTTAAACGAACCTAAATAACCTAAGCAATAATAAGTTCCCCGTTGACAAGGCTATATGTTGTATCTCGTCTATGACAACATATGAAAAAACAAAAAAGAAAGAATAGACTAAAGTGTAAATTAAAATACTGAAATAGATCTAAATTTGAAATTCAAAGATAAATTAATATGGACACGGATATATACACGGATGGAATGGTCTATAATGAATAATCATATTAAATATCTTGGACACAACCAAATAACGCAACGATTGTAAAAGGTGCTGACGTGATTGCTAGCGGCTGCTTAAGAAAAGAGATTTGGATTCTCTCCGTTTCATGAATTGGAATAGAAATCTCTATTTTATTGATTGAACTGTTAACACGTCAGCTAATATAAAAATAAAGGGTTCAGATGAGTTGACTTAAAATTTATTTAAAAATAAATAATTTTATAGTTATATATAAGAAAATAAAATTTAATACAAAACAACATAATTTTAGTAAGTTATGTGATAAGATTACATCTAGTCTATTAATTATAGAATGAAAATCTTCATTTCAATTCATGAAACGGAGAGAATTCAAAATTCTTCAAAAAGTAACTAATCTGAATTACCAGGCAATTTAATTCCTTTGACTGAGTCATTACTCAATATAGAAAAGTTGGTGCAACTGCAAACTTCTGGAGGGGACGACTACGTTAATAGTTTAATTCCCCTTAATTTGCTTCCTACGAAAAGTAGATCCTCGTCTGAATCCTTGAATATGTTGAAGTTGATGCAAAAGAAGGCGTTACAGCTTTATGTGGAAGCTGAAAAAGGTGGTGAATCCGGCAGCGAAGTGTCATCATCATCTATGATCGGAGAAAGCCCGGTTGAGGATTCGACTTCAGGCTCAAAAGTTGACATTGGTGTTGGGGATTTGAAGGTTGGAGTTGATGATTCGGGATCTAATTCAGATGGTGGTGTTGGGTTGGGGAGTAGAGGAAAGAGATTAATTGAGGAGAAATTGGCGACAGAGCTGAGTTCCACCGAGTTGCAAGTCGAAGATATATCATATCAGCACGCAGGACATGCAGGTGTTAGGGGTATAGTGATGGTGAGACGCATTTCAATGGAGTTTGATGGAAAGAGTTTGGTTAAGAGACATAGGCCAATCTATGATTTGTTGGAAGATGAATTGCAGAGTGGGCTTCATGCATTGTCAATTGTGGCAAAGACACCATCAGAAGTTGATGGCAGATGAAGATTTTTCGTGGAAAAGGTTACTTTTTTTCTCTTTGGTCATTTTTATCGGTTGATCAATTAATGCTCTTGCTTTTAGAGTACTGGAAGCATTGTACCTTATAGAAGTCTGAGGTTATGATAGCGTTGTATGGTGAATCATGAAGGCATAATGAACCCTTTGGCCATTTTCAAATATTCTATATCAATTTTTATTTACTTTTTTATATCCATTTTGCTTTGAACTTCTCAATATAATGCTTAACAGTATGTTTGAAACTTGTGGAAGGGAAGGGAAAGGAAAGGAATGGAAGAGAAAGTACTGTTTGAAATCCCTTCATTGTTTGATTTTGGAAAGAAAAGTGGAGGGAAAGAAGAGAGAAAAAGAGCGAGATTATTTTAAAACTTTCCCTCCCTTTTTCCTCCTTTTTTCCTTCATTTTCTCTCTCCTCCCCTTTTCCTTCCCTTCCTTTCTTTTCCACCAAACAGGCTGTAATAGTCTTGATTTTATTAATTTGCTGTAAATCACCAAGGGAGATGATAGTCTGTGAGAGTGTAGCTGTAGGTGGGCATTCAGAAGGGTCATACCGTCAGACAATCTTTTGCGGAAGCTCATTAGCGTGAATATGTCATGTCTTTTCCTCCATGGTTTTTCAGAGTATGAGATGATATGTTAGGAGATTTTCATTGTTGTTGACAAGTTCTTTTCCATTTGATTAGCTCCGCTCTTTCAAATTTTAGTTGGATTTAGTTACTTTATTTTTGGTAAGTAGTTGAAATTTAATTGCCCAGTTTTTTTTTTTTTTTTTTCACTTTGATACAGTGAAATTTATTTAGAAATTTTGTCCCATTACTGTTACTTGTCAACATTCAGAAACTTCCTTTGTTATTGTGGAAATTTGGTCCGTTTGAAAAATAATGAGGGACCTTTACGTTTTAATTCTCTGTTTCTTTTTCTACTGATTGTCTTGATATGCCTGTCCTCTTTTGATATATTTGGCTTCTACCAAGGTTTACTCACCTGTTTCTAAGCTTTATATGACCTGCGAACCTTCTTGTTTCTACGTTGATTGGTATTTATTTGCTTGAAAACCTCTTCCACTCCCTTTAATATGTGTCGGCAAAAACTTCCTAATTATGTACCTTTGGACTGCTGCCTGTCTTTAAGTGTGATTGTGCAGATATCTTCCTAAATGAGACCTCATGTGTCATATTTCTCAATGTTAAGTAATATCGGGCAATGATGTAAACAGTGACCTGTTATCTGGAGTAATTATAAAATTGTTATTATCACATTATTTTTGGTATGTAAATTATATATAAAATTTTGATAAAAATATCATTTTCTATAATAGAGACTCATCATCCCACCCAAATAATCTTCTTCTTTCTTTTTTTATCTTTTCGTAGGATTATGTTTGTTAACCTGAATAGGATAGCGCCACGTAACTATCTTTGCTACTGTGGACAGAGAAAAATTGGCAGCAACCTTGGAAAGTTTGCTAGGACCCAACGTAAGTACCAACCAATACTCTTTCATGCCTTCCACCTTGCTTCTTCCTTCTTCCTCTTTTTCTCCTTTACCTTCTCTCTCTCTAGATCCCATTCTCACATGTTCAATTAAAGGAGTAATGGGACTCTCCCTCCGATCTTTGCCTCTTTGATCACAGCGGATCAGTGGCTCGATCGATCTCAGTTCTCGTCAAATCGCAGCCCCCTGTAGCTCTGCTTCTGTGACGATCTCAGTTCTAACAAGGTAATTACTCGCCTATCATAGCACCTTTCTTCTTGTTTTCTGCTTCTAAAATGCAATTTGAGTTGTGTGATGTTCATATTTGTTTTACCATGCACAATGATGAACACAGTTTTATTGCTATGTGATTGACGATGAGTGGTTCTAGAAACAAAGTATTTTTTTTGTTTGATCCATCCCAAAAGTATAGAGGGGAAGTTTCCAAACAAAGTCATGCACTAAACAGAGAGTATCCTCTCCCACTCCTCTGCACTATACATCCACAATTGCGCTGAGCTTTTATGAAGAAAAGAGAGAAAAATGTATGTGCTGCTCCCCAGAATCATATACATGTATGTTTCAGCTCTACAACAAGAAAAAAAATTCATACATTAGTTTCTGTACACAATAATTAGTAGGACGGGATTCATTCATTTTAAAACAAACTATGATTTTTAATTAAAAAATAGCATTGTCACATTTTGGTGGGATATTTTATAATTTTTTTTTTTAAAAAATAACATTTTTCTTTACCGAGAAAGAAAAAAAAAATATATCCACACCCATAGGTCGTCAAACAAAATACCTCCCAGTGGGGAGCACCCCTTGTCTTTATTCTACCGAACACAATGCCTTGTTAGTAAGGCCAAACACGAACAACACCTATTGTGGGGTCAAGTGTCAAAATGGTGGAAGCAAGAACACTGAATAATTTCCCGATCCAAGTATTCCTTAAGTATTCTTGAAGCAGTGAATAATTTCTCTACCTAAGCAAGAACAGGTGGACACCACAACATTGGGTAAAGTATTCTTGGACCCACCACCGTGGAAACCAATTCGTAAGTGGTCCGGACCCCTCAAAGTTGAAACAGATGATCTCAGCAATCTGTCGTAGGCCTCCTCTTTTTTTGTGTGCACGTGGCATTCCCATTTCTTTTTTTCTCTCTTTTCTTTCAAACAAATTTTCAAATTCTTTAGTAACAAAAATGGAGAATACTGCACTACACATGGATAAATCTATCAAGTTTTTCTGTCTCTTGATACAAATTTAAATTGATGCAAGTGAATACATCTATGTATATGTCTCAATAGGAAGAGAAAGAAAAAAATCCATTAGAAGGTAATCCTCAAAATTTGATGGGTCCTCACTCTGAAGTTTAAATCTTATAGTTATGTCACTGTACCACTTAAGTCTTTATCCGTCCCTATTTTTATGCTCATAGACAAGAAAATGATATAATACACATCAAAATAAATTCCAAGGAACATTTATATAGCATTTTTCAAAGTGGGAGAGAAATTAAAACAATGATTTGCTAGAAAACTGAGATAATTCCATTAGATTATCTGTAATCTTACTTTATTTCCTGCAATCATTTCAAGCTTTGCAGCTTTGTCAAAAGTTATCATGAAATGCTAATTTGATTTCTGTAGTACGCATAAAATTTTCTATTGTGAAGAAGTTACTTAGACATGGGATAAAAAGTGTAAAGTTGTTAAGTCACAACACTCTTTTAACTGTCATAATGTTTTAGATATAACAATTTAATGGATCGTTAAATTGTTACCATGAAATGCATAATTTGAGTTCTGTAGTACTCATAAAATTTTCTATTGAGTCAATTAGATGTGGAATAAAAAGTGTAAAGAAGTAAATTGTTTAGTTATTCCACTCTTTTAACAGTCTTCCGATTTTGTTTTCGTTTTTGTGTTCTTATAATCAAAAAATTTAAGAACATTTCATTTTTTTTTTCTCGAAAACAAAAAAAAATTAGATTATAAAAAACACCATTATTTTTATTTTTGCATTCTGGGAACTCTAAAAATATTTTTTTGGTGGTTCCTTGATAAAAATTTTCAAAAACAAGTTCTGAAACTTATCTTATCAAACACAGTTTTAACTTAAACAATCTATTAAATGTGATTCCGTTAGAATTTTAAAAAATGAAAACAGAAGATGCAACCGCAACCAAACGGAGATTCGACTGTGTTCAAATATCACCAGGCTACCCATTAAAAACGGGAGTGGGAGTCTTACAGAGGAAGCATTGTTTATAAGTTTCAGACTCAAATCTTGAAAAATTATTCGGTCCTCGTGCCCCTCTCCTCTTTCTTTCACACAATGCCAATGGGTCTTCAAATTTTGTTGGTAAGCGAGAGAGAAGAGAGAGTCAACCTCGGAAAGTGGCAGTAGACATTTCGTCTTTCATGGAGAAGACGAAAAGGGTGGTAATATTAATTACAGTGAGCATGGGCAAACTACATGGTTATCATCGCAAAGACCCTCACACACCATTCTTCAACATTACAGGAGTACCACTGAAGAAGAAGAAGAAGAAGAAGAAGAAGAAGAGGAAGAAGAAAGGGTTCAATGGGTCAAGTCCTGTCAAACATCGTCAGGTGTGTATGTGGTGATCAAGCAGATGAGGATCAAGAAAGGCCACGCGAGACACCCCTGCTATGCCCGGTCTTGCCCAGCAAACCAAACACAACTCGTGAATTACTCCAAACCCTACCGAGTTTTCCACTCAGCAGCTCAGACTCACGCTGTGACTCGGGCGCCAGTTATGCTTGGATTCCTCCATCTGAGGTCGACGAAATTGCAGACTCAACCAATATTAGTGATGTTTTGGGTAATAATCTCTTGATCTTTCAACAGTCCTCGCCCAGTGACTCATTGCAGCAAGAAGTGCTGATTTCTTCACCGAGCTTGGACTCAGAGTCACTCAGCAACGATGACTCAATCTCAGACCCCCAGTTGCAGCTACATCTTCTGATTTCTTTAGCATGGTTAGAGTCCTTAGATCCAGCTGTAGTTGCCGATTCGAGCTTCGATGTTGTTGAAGAGAAGACACAAGAAGTTCCACTTCTCTGTGAAGTACTAAACATAGAAGATCCAACAGAAAGAGATGAAGAGAGTGAAGAAGAGAATATAAGCAATGCAGTGGTGGTAAAAGAGAAATGGATGAAGCATTATTGTAGTTGCCACAAGATATTGCTTGTGGGTGAAGGAGATTTCTCATTCTCTGCTAGTTTGGCCCTGGCATTTGGTTCTGCTGCTAACATCACTGCTACTTCTCTGAATTCTATAGGTAAAGTAACATTCATCAATCGACTTAACATATTTTTATACCCACTGATCATTCATGTATATATATTTTTATATATATGTTGTGTGATTTGGACTCGTCAGAGTTCTTGAGAAGAAATTACAGGAATGCAATGTCAAACATCCAAATTTTAAGCAACAGAGGAGCCAAGGTCCTGCATGGTGTGGATGCAACGGAAATGGCAGACCATTTCTTGTTCAAAGGCTTGACATTTGATCTTATAGTTTACAATTTCCCTCATGCTGGTTTTTTTCCAAACGAATCACGAAAGTCGCAGCTTCAGTAAGTAGATTTCTCATTCATAATGCCTCCCAAAAGTCCCATTGATCTATCCATGGCATTCGTATTTGAAATTCTATGCTGAAAATTTTCTACTTTTGCAAAAATTTTTATACCAATTTTCTCACTAACATAATGTGGTTGTGACATTTTTATAATTAAAAGTCATTTTAATAATTTTTTTAGATGAAATTCTTCATTCAATCTGAAAACTTTTCTGTTTGTATAGCATTATTATATTCTATATATCTTTCAAATTTTCCTTTTGCAGCCGACACCGAGAACTGGTACGCCAGTTCATGGCGAACGCTAGGAAGATGATCACAGAAAAGGGAGAAATTCATATTTCCCACAAATCAAATGGCTTTTTTCTGGAATGGAACCTGGAGCAACTAGCATCAAGCGAAGGCCTTCGACTTATAGAAAAGTTACACTTCAATTACACTGACTATCCGGGCTCCCGCACCAAATATGGCTATGGGGGTGACAAAAATTTCCACTGCAACCCCAGCAAAACTTTCAAATTTGGACTTAAATAGAGGTTTCAATCCAGCCATAGAAGCTTTGAAATGATAGTGTTTTTGTTTCTTGGTTGCAATCAAACTTGGTGCGCGCTTGGATGGAAATTTGAATGTGTGAAAATGTCAAGGTGTAGCCAATGTATGGCGACCTTTTGCTGCTTTGTAAATATAATTGTATAGAGGGAGTAGAGGTGTTTAATTTGTTTTGTGAGTGTATGTGTGCCTTCCGAGGTTGAGTTTTCAACTTTATTATTAGGGATGACAAAATAACTCAATATTTTGGATATTTTTTTGTTCTTATTGGACGGATATAAGGTGATATTAATCGGGATGGGATGGACCAGGTTTGAGGACAAGGTGCAATAATTCACTCCAATTCAAACTCGTCCCGTTTATACGTATATATTTATTTTTTATATGTACATATTTTATTAGGATACGATTATTTTGATTTTCTCCTAATATTTGTCCCTTGTTTTGTTCATAATGTGTTTGAAAAAATCACTAACATACCCATTCATTGTATAATCTTTATTTCTTAGTAATAAAACTTTTACTTATCAAAAATAAAAAAACTAGTCATAACTAATGACCTTGTGGCATGCTAATTAAACTACCCATACTAACCCGAGAATCATTATAAGGTTTTTGTACACAGAAACAAACCAAGTCTCTTTAAAACTAACCCAATCAATGAAAGTCAGGGTTAGTATTGTTCGCCAATTAATTAACCAAACAAACTAGCGAATCATCATGTTACTTTCTTGCTAAAAAGAAAACAAGAATTATCAGATGACTAAGATTCCTTAATTTGACAAAGAAAATCAATGAACAACACCAAGAGTAACAAGCCTGGAAACTTCCCTGCTGTGGAAAATGCTGAAAAAGAATTGCATTAATATTGTGCTTAATTCAACCAGGAAGCTCCCATATAACTTCAAATGAAATATCTTTCTGCCAAGGGTGAGATATCCCTTTGACTCATTCAAAATAAAGCACTCTTTACTAGTTCAAGATTATTAAAACAATCCCAACTTGTAGATTTGAAAAGTAGATCACTGTCTGGATCTTTATGAGCCATTACTCTCTCATTATATAGTTGTAGCTTTGTACCAATCATGTTGATACCACTTGCCTAGGCAATCTTGTACCAAGTAACTGTTAAGATAATGACCATGCACCAAGCAAACTCCACGAAGTTAAGAAAATGCTATTTCGTTAGGCATAGTGAAGAAAATTACAGGTCAACCACCTACCAAAGTGACCAAACACGTGTTTGCAACTTTGTTATATATTGTTTTGACAAAAAGTCAAAATTATTGAGTAATAGTTTTTTGCTTTTCCTTACCCTAGATTGCGTCCATATGAGACGAATCAAAGACAAGACATGGCAATCTCATATTAGGAATTACATTGCTTGGAATAAGATTCAAGTGTCAATATGCAAATTAAGCAATTGAATTAATTAAGACTTTTTGAAGAGAAAATAATGTAATCTTAAATTTTACGACCCCATATACCTTTTTCACTCTTAAACACCTCCCACTCTTGTAGGAATGTGACATCTCTAATGCTGCACTAGAAACCAGATTTATTAAGAGAAAAACAAAGAAAAAAAAATGTGAGAAAAAATATAATAAAATAAAAGAGTATTTTTGTTCATTTTTTTTATTTTTTTTTTTCTTTTTCATTATTAAATTCTTGATTCACCCATATAGTCTAAGGTGGATTGAGAATGCATGGTAATCTCATTTCTAACGACAAGGTCAACACAACATGGTTAATGAAACTTTTCACATAAATCTTTCGCAAAATTCTTAACTAATATTAATAGTTATCAATTAATAAAAGTGCTTTAATATTAGAGTATGGTATGTGATTCACCAAATACATCAATATTGTATACTCTTTCACCTCGATGGCGCAACCAAATTCTGATTTTTTTTTTATTATCTTTTTTTAACTCAAATACCCAAATAACCCAAGTAATAATAAGTTTCCTGTTGAGAGTCGACATAATATATGTAGTATGAAAATTTCGTAAAAAATTCTAATGGTATAGTATTACTCTATTCTATGTTGGCAATTTTGTATAGCATAGCTTAAAATTTAATTTGAGTTTAATAAATGTCTCCCTTTACTTAACTCATTAACACATAGTTATGACATAAGAGAGAGAGACAATTGTGAATTTAACTAAAAAAATTATGATTTTAAATTTTTAATAACTTACTTATTATAAACCCCATATTAAATCATAATCACAATTCTTACTTCCACTTCAATAATATGAAATGAGAACAAAACAGAGCTGACATTTTTTTGTTTTTTTTTTTTTGGTTTTGAGAAAGCTAAAATATAGAATTATTTGCAAAGAAACTCTCTATCTGGTTGGAAGGTACCACCCCATGTTGCACTTCAAATCCAGGACAAAGCTCATTCATAACAAAACAAAAACCATATGTATCACTTTATCAGCATCATCATCAATCAAATCCTATGTATTTGTTCATCTGATGCCCAAAATCATCATTATGTCTTGGATCAAAAGCAAAGAGCATAACTGATGACTACCCTCTCACTCATCTCTCCATCTCTGTAACTTGCCAAGGCAACCCAACAAATCTCAGACCCGGGTAATGTTTCTCTCTTTCTCTCTCTAGATTTTCTTTCCTTCTCTTCCTCCGGTTTTCTTGATAACAAATCTGGAATCAGTTGAATTTACCTGCATTGACTTCAATGAGAGAGTCTTTTAATTTGGGAGTTTTTGTTCGATAGTGATCTGGGTTTTCTTTAGTATCCTGTGTTGATTGTGTTGTAGCAAGTGGTAGATCCTTCTTCATTTCTTATCTTCTTCCCATTCTTGTCCCAGAACTGTAGTTCATCCACCAATTTCCGGGCAATGTCAAGAAATTGTTTGCATAAATTTATATATACGTATGGATTTGTTATGTATTATGTAAAGTGTATGCTTAGATGTGTATTAAATGACTCTGGTTATTAAAACTGTTTTTCAATAATTTTCATTATTTTTCTCATACATTTTGGCAAAGAGTTGACTTTTGATTAATTTTTAAATTTAAAAAAAATAATAAAATTCAAAGTAAAAAAGATGAAATAGTAAGATTAAAAAAATAATAATAATACATTGATTTCATAAATTAAAATAATTTTAGTATAAATAAATAATTAGTAAAATAAAATATTTTTTTAATTCGTATATAAATAATAATTTTAAGATAAATAAAAGTAATTAAAATATAAATAATTTATTTATTTTACATATAAAAAAATTTTAAATTAAATAAATATTTAACAAGGTAAAAAAATTAATAAATTAATTAAAATTTTAAATTAAATATTTATTAAAAATAATATTTAAATAAAAAATAATATATTATTTAAATTTAAAATAATAATTAATACAAGAGTCTCACATAATTAATATTTTAACCTCACATACATATTGAAATGAAAGTTTTTTTAAAATTTTTAAAAAACTTTTAAATTTAATCATGACAAATAAAGATAATCTTTATTTTTTAAAATTTAAAAAAAATTAAAATGAATTAAAATATTAAATTTAAATTTAAAAATTTAAAAGTGAATTGTAGATGCTTTACGCCTACTATCCGAAGAAAGACAAAGAAATGGAAAAAAGTTCGATCGAAGGGAAATAAATGAACTAAACTGTGGGCTCCACAATCTTACAAGTCCCTCTTTTGATTTTCTTTAAATGTGATTTGATGTTTCAGCAACCCCAAGATTACTATAGCTAATTTTTTTATACTCCCAATGTGCAGTAGTCAAATCTTGAATATAAAAAGCAACAAGTTACATGTGCAAAATTGTTTTTGTCAAAAGGCTCGTACGAAAGATTTCAATTCAAACCTCTATACTTTCCCAGACCTGCTTTTTTCGCTGAGCTGATACAATTCCCTCCGGCTCCTTTCCAAATTCCCATTATAATAATTATTATGCTCTTTTGCACACCCTACCCTATCTTTGCTCAGGTTTTTTTTTTTTTTTTTTAATTTTGTGTTTTCTTTTAGTTTTGTTTTTTTTAATCAATTTTTTTTATCAATTTTATTTTTTTTATTAGTTATATTTTTTTTTTGGACTAAAAGTTTTTTTTTATATGTTTGTAATCTTTTATTTATTTTTTAGTTGTAAATTTTGAGAGTTATTATTTGTAAAAATTTTAAAAAGTATAAAAATATGAATCAAAATAAAAAGTATATATATGAATCTAACAAAAATACTGACAATTAATAAGTAAACACATTTATAGCTTGCGAACAAATATTTTTTTTCAAATAAAAAGTACATGTAATAATGCACAAAAAAGAGATACACGAAAATATATAAAAATACAAATTTTAATTAATATTGTCTCTAAATTCTACTCTCGATGCGCTTACTGTCCCTATTACTTCGTACCACAAATAAACACGTGACGCAAAACTAATAAAAAAAACTAAACTAAATAAAAATTTAACAAAACTGAAAAAAAAAAAAAAAGATACACAAAAATATATAAAAAGTTGGGGTGTCAGGTTGGGAGAGTAATTTAAAGAAAATGAGAGATTTTGGCATGTGTTAAAAATTAAATAAAAAAAACTAGTGAAAAAAATAATAAACAAAACTGATTAAAAAAATAAACAAAACTAAATAAAAATTAAATAAATTAAAAAAAAAAAGTAAGTAAAAGGATTCGAATGACTTGTTATTTTAAAGAAAGAAGAAGAGTATAAAAATAATTACGATGAGAGACAAAGTCAACAGGCGGAGGGGCACTGTAAGGGGTGGGAGAAACAATTTACATACTTTCCACCTCTTTACTAAAACAAGTTACATGTACAAAATTATGTTTTTCAAAAGACTCGTACTACTTTCCTCCAAAAAAAGACTCGTACGAAAGATTTCAATTCAAACCTCTATACTTTCCACCTCTTCACTTCCTTTGCTCCAGGAATCCAGCTTTGTTATTCATCGACGCTGCCTTTCGCATGCTTAAAACCCGCAAGTTTCTTTCTTTTTTTCTTTTTTTTTTGCTTTTTCCGATTGATGATATGTTTTCTCAGAAAGTTGGAGGCGATTTGAACTCCAAGATAGAATTGCTGTTGAATTTGAAAAAGCGGGTGAGATTTGCCATTGTCGCCGATAAAATAACAAAATTGCTAATTGGGTCCGAATTTATAATTGGATTATCGGACCTGTCCATGTCCAATATTATAATAATCGGATCGGTCGGTTCTTGTTTTATTAAAAAATAATTTAATAATTAAATAGTATTGAGTAATCGATAATAATTTTTATCAAATGATGACATATAACATGTATATATATTAATAATTTAAATTTGTAGAGTAATAGAAAAATATTTAAAAAAACATTCTATCACTACTCTAAAAATTTAGAATATTGATGTATGTACATATCACGTGTCATCATTTAATAGATATTACTATCAAGTACTCAGTATTATCTGACTGTTAAATATTTTTTTTTAGTTTTATCATATTACCGAATGAGACCTCATTATTCGGGTTTGAATTTATAGATCGGTCCGCATCAGATCCGACCCTTGGCAGTCCTACCTATAGTGGGTGAGTGGACCAATAAATGGCTCCAACTGCCAACCTATAATGGGTGAGTGGACTCCAACTTTCAGTTTATGAGTGAATAACAGTAACTCCGGCAATGCCCCAAGTGTAATAAAAATGCTAGTGATATTGCCCCTATTTTGTGAATACAAATACCATTTCCTTCTTTCTCGCATGAAAAATACTGTTGGAGACTTATTTACAGGAGGCAAAAAAAAAAAAAAAAAACCAAAGGGCTTGGGAGTAAGGTAGTACAAAGTTTTTCTATACTTGTGATGATTGGATTTGGTCATGTGACTTTTTTTTTAAAAGAAAACCTTTTCACTTGTAACAAATTAATGGTACTAATGTAATCAAAAGTCACATATTATATTTTTTTAGCGATGAATACTTGATTACTTAATATTACTTAATTATTTTATTTTTTTTTTCTCTCGTTTACTTACTTTTCTTTTACATTAAACATAAACCCAATTTTTCTAGAGGCATGGGCTTAATGATAAGTTAAGAGCTACTATGAAATAGAAATTAGGATTTAAATATCATAAATCATAATATATATATATATATATATATATATATATATGTGTGTGTGTGTGTGTGTGTTTGTGTGAAATTTCCAATGATTCTTTTTCCCGGACAAAGACTGTTAAATTGCCAAAACTCATGACGCTGTAGATGAAAAAAAAACTATTTAACATGGAAATCTGGCACATAGAACAGGTGAGCATTAGTTCTAAGATTTTGTTGGATAAAGGTCAAGACTCTAGCAGTGCATACCTAAGCGTAGGTTGTTGCGATTGTAGTTTAATTATCGGATGAGTGAGGGTCGATTTTCATGGGAAATCAAATTCAATATGAATGTAGCACTAAGCTATCTAATTACCCTTGAATTGACCTACAACCAATGAAGTACCTCTAATTAAAGTAAAACAAAAAATGTGAAAGAAGTAGAGGTTTGGTTTGTTTAACTAATAGCAATAGATTCTAAGTTTAAATGTATAGAGAAATGTCTTGAATCCAATTTCATTCAATTTCATTAAGCATTTAAGGAGAGCTTTATAACTCAAATCAAATGTCTCAACATAAAACTTTGATTCGGAAAATTTCGATTATCAAAATGTGAATTCATTAATAATTGAAAATTAAAGCCTAATAAAGAATCATAGGTTTGTACCATCAATTTGTGCAATTTCAATATTAATCCAAGGATTGTGTATTGAAATTAACAAACTTAGTCAACAACTTAAGTTTTCTTATGGATTTAAGTCTCAAGTGTTAAGAATTAAGTAAATTAATAGATATAGCATTGAAAACTCAACTACCTCCATTAAATCTTGGATGATCTTTTGAATTGAATCCAAGAGAAGAGTTAGCCAAGCATCATCATTGCATTACAATTGAAAAGACAAAAGCAATTGAAATTGAATCTAACTATTGAAAATAAAAAAACTTAGAAATGTTTCTCTCTCTACAAAGCACTCTCCTCACTGAAAAAGTACAATTTGTAATGTAAAGTCCATATCCCCAATTTGAGGTACAAAAACAAAGTCGGCGTAGATCGTTCGACCATGTCGTTCAAACAGTCTGGTTACGGGAAGCTAATTGGTTTTTATCCCTCTCTGAATTTCTACTCTAGTTGGTTTCTTGATTTGAATGGTTGCTAACCTGCTTTGAACGAAAAATACAAGCTCTCTGTATCGCCATGTCCGGTTGAGCAATCGTTCGAAAGGTGCCATGAACTCTTGGCCTTTTTGCTCCCTTTTAGTTCTAAATCTGCATATGACAAAATAAAAGCAGTTAGAACTAAAACATAGCTAACAAAACAGATCTAATCCTAGATTAATTAAGGCTAACAAAACACTAGTTAAGACATTATGATTACATTTTTGAAGTGTAATTAGTACAGAGAACGGTTAATTTTTTTTCCTCCATTTTATAAGGTCACTAATAAAAGTTACTTCCTACCTTTTTTTTTATTGTCCTTTAACAAGCCTAATTACAAGTTGGCATTAAACCTAGCAACTAAACTTTTGTTTCATGCAAAAAAATTTCCAAATTTCCTTATTCGCATGAGTTATTTCTTTATGTGATTTTAGGAATCAAAATTCTATTACACTTCCGACCAACTGTTGGATATTTGTTCATATATTTGATTCTCCTAATAAGATGCTTTGTGAGTCACTATGGCCTTGATGACGACCCCCAAATTGTGTAGTTTGAAATTTTGGATCAATTATAGGAAAAATAGGGCCCAGCTGTTGGATATTTGTTCAATATACTTTATTCTCCTTATAAGATGCTTTGTGAGTCACTATGGCCATGATGACGACCCCCCACTTATAGTTTGCAATTATGGAGCAAAGCCTTCATCTCTCACATAGAAATACGGTCTCTGTTCGGTTGGATCAAAATATCTTATTTAACAGGTGGAGACTCACCCTAGTATTAAAGGAAGAGAAAGAGTCAACGTATGCTTCACGTTCAATTATTGGTCTCTAATGTTATTGTCTCCCCTACTTTTCTTGTGCACCATTCGTTTGATGCAACTTATCCATGATACATAATAATTGTACGTGCAAGGGAAAACAACAATTACCCTCTTTATAAAGGTTGAAGGGCCTCTCCAATCACAAAATAATTCACTCTTCGGCTAAAGAAAGGGTAGCGAGAGTGGGATAGGCAAGGAGTGGAGCTTCTAACTAGTAAGCTGTTTAAATTTCTAAATATGTCTTCTATTTTGCATATTATTGGGTACATGATGTGGATATTCATATATTTTGAAGGCGTATGTATTGATGATTATTTCACCCTATCAAACGGGTCTAGCTTTCTTTTAGATCTTAATATTTAAAATATTTCAAGGTTCTTATCTCACTACACTACGCGTTAGTTACCCCGAATCAACAAATAATGTTGTTATCCCATTCAAATTCACGCTCTTATTTTATTAGTTTTTTTTAACGTTAAGTAAAATCGTGGATTTAAATAAGATAATAATATCTGTTAGATCTGAATGACAAACATGTGACGTAGTGAAATAAAAAGTCTGAAGAATTTTGAATATTAAGGTCTGAAAAAGAGCCGATCATTGAATTACTTTTCTTACATTCAGCCAAATTTTCACTATCTTAAGTCTCCCTGCAAGTAACATAACAAAACCAATCAAATTAAAAGAGCTCTTTTTCCTCCTAGAGTAGTATAGATGTTATTCTTTTACTTCAAAAGAAATCTCTCTCTCTCTCTCTCTCTCTAACACACACACAAACTTTTCCTATCTAAGCAAAAGACGTTTCCCTCTTCCATTAAGCAAAGTATATCCCATATTTCTATATAATTTTCCCTTGCTAATTTGTCCTCCACACTATAAATTGGTGATATATGCATGGAGTGTTTCCTTACTGGCCCTCATAACAAGAATGAAAATGGTAAGAATTGTTTTATGAAGTTTAAATTGTTATATAGTGAACTTTATTAGATATGCAGTTGTTCTTATGTTTATCTCTATTTAATTGAATGTATGGCAGATGCTAAACCCTGTCAACCTCAGGTTCTAAAGCTTCAGTGGTTAATCAGAGAACTTCACCACCGGCCTTGTCGTCAAACTCCAATATTTAGTTAATTTGATTTCGCCCTTATTTCCTCAATCGACCGTGTAACTTAAACTTGAACTTACTTCATATAATGTTCATTAGTTTTGTAGATTCCTTCAGCATAATTACATTAATCAAACAATACCTCTTCCTTGATGTACTAACTGCTTTTAATTTTGGCGGCGAGAGAAGTATATTTAGGGTTGTAAAATGAACCATGCTACTCAAGCTTTATCTTGTGTTTCACTCGTTAACGTTGAAAATATTTTCAAAATATATAATATATGTAGTAGTTTTTGAGTCTTTCAAAATTATTTTGACTAGCTTTGAAGAAAGTCTTTATTGCATTATTAAATGAATCCCACATTGAAAAGTGAGGAGTTTTGTAAGGCATTTATAAATACCAATAACTTTCTATGTATTGTTTTAGAGCAATGATTGGGTGTAGCACTCAAGTATGAGCTTGTGTGTCAAGCCACATGTGCGCCACACACACGTCTCGCGTGTAGTGTGTGATTAAGACCATTGATTTTTATCAATCATGATAATCAACGATCGAATGGCTAATACATAAGTAAAAAAGATTGAATGGTGAGAATCACACCTGATCATAAAGGTGTGATGAATGATCTAATGAAACAATGAATAGGTGTGATCCACACCGTTAGATTAAAAAGGGATGATCCGATGAGTGTGTTTAAACCTGCAAGTGACTGTTAGAAATAAATTATTATTTGAATTCTAACAGTCATGTCTGGTCCAAAAAGACACCAAAATGTCTACAAAAATATGACAGATTCGCAGGCAATATATATATTTTTTCTTGCAACTTCTCTCTATATTAAAAAGGCAATACAGTTCTTGATTCTCTCTAGTTTTTATAGTTCATCATCTCTGAAGTCTGTTTCTACAGAAATAGATATTCAAATTCTTGGTAGACTTGATAATTAGAGGGTATTCGGGTCTGATTTCGTGTATGCAACACGTAGTCAAAATTACAGATTTTTTGAGTTTCATTGTATTCTGGAGGCGATTCATCATTAACTTGGTACACACCAGATTTTGAGAATTGGTGGGGGCAAATATCGTCTTAAGGAAAACAATATTAATCGTGCCTTAGATGTGATGATTCATCTTCTTCTTTCTTTTACAGATTTTGGCACTAATAATCTTAAGACAATATTTCAATCATGGCTGCACAAATTGTTGTTGTGTTATATTTGTTACCGTCTGAACAAAACGTATTCAATTCCTTACCAATCCGTCCAAAAATAAATACAAAAATCCTTACCAAGAATCTTGCTACACAAAAATTTCACTATTAATTCCCGATGAAGTCAGGAAGAGCTGCATTGCTGCTGATTACAAGAACAGATTATAATCTTATGCACTTCTGTTTCAGTTAGACAATCAATGAAGAAGCACAACTTCTTGTTATGTCATATTCGTCGTAGTCTGAACAAAAATCTTTCAAGTCCTTACCAATTGTTGTAGTCTAAACAAAAATTATTTTCTTTGTAACCTCAACACATCATACACAACAATACTCAATAATTTATTATCCAAACCTCTAATTTTTGCATAATAAATTTTACCAATTTAGGCAACAATCCAACTAACTTCCAATCTCCACAAGATATATACTACCAATTAGTAATAAAAAATAATTCCTAATTCTTCACTAGCAATCCTCCAATCAATTTATTAAAAAAAAACAAAATCTATACAAATTAAACAAAATAAACCTAAAATAAAGAGAAAAAAAAAGAATGAAAATCTAACGTGGTATCACACAAAAAATAGAACGAAGTTACCAATAGCTTAAGTTGAAGATTCCTCCGCCGTGGTAGATTGATGGAGATTCAATCCACCAATTGCTCTTCAACCCAAAACTTGTTAGTGCTTGCCTCATATCTTTGGTCACCGACAACGGTGCCAAAAACTTGATTCGCACACAAATGTGCTCTATTATCTGCAAATGCACAGTTGACGGTTGTAGTTTTATTCGAGAAGTCCAGAATCGTATTTACTCAAGGACCAAGCCCAATATAAGCTATTGATACTAAACTCACACAAAACTAACTCAAAATTGAATTGCAATTAAAGGGGAATTGAATCTAAAATTAAAAGAGAAAATAAAAGTGACCGAAAATCTTTTGAGTTTTTTATGAGTGCTTTAAATTTCTAAATTATTGCAATAAAAATAAAAGTAATTAACATTAGGCAATTAAATTAAAGCAAATTAAAATTAGATTTAAAGTAATAAAATGGGAATTGGATTCAATTGATCCAATCACTCAATTCATCCAAGACTTTCAGTAAGGTTTATAACTCAAATTGAACACAACATTTAAAAGTATTTGATTCAGTTGATTTAACTTTGAAAACCGATAATTCTCAAGCAATTGAAATTAGATATATGGTCAATGGGAAATCAAAGGTTAATACCATCGATTTAACTAAGATCAATACCAAATTTAGAGTTTGTGCATTGAATTAGCCAAACATAATCAATAACCTAGGTGTCCTAAGGTCTCTTGCAATCAATTGATGGGAATAAATTCCCAGCAATTATGGATTAATTGTCTAATAAAGAGCCATAGATTAATACCATCGATTTGGGTGACTAAAATCGTCAAATTTAGTCAATAATCTAAGTGTTCTAAGATTTTCACATGCAATTACTAAGAATTAGAAATCTAGAAAAATATAGCAATAAATTCATAAGATGCCTCCATTAAAACCCTTGAATTTTTTGAGTGATTTTCACATTTTGAACCCAATTTAAATGCCTAGTTACTTAAATTCATAATAAAAGCATGTAAAAATGTAAATAAAGCATGTGGAGATTAAATATAAAATTTACTTGAATATTAAGAATTTTGTGCTAGAGGAGCTGGACCCCACTCTAGTGCAGTTGGGTCTGCTAGAGCGAGGTTGCTCTGGCGATCTGTGGTATGTTAGTTGTAACTTTGTATTCAGATGTCAGATTGATGAGATTCAAAATTCTCTGAAAAGAAGACTCAAAGATCTACAATTTTTTCTCTAATGAGCCTCTTCAAATTCGAACCATCTCATGGCTAAAAATCAGCTAGAAGAGAACTAATCTGCAAGAGGCAGATTCCCATCTTCTCAAAATTCATCCATTTCTTGTTGATTCTTCCCTTGAAGCTTTATGGAGGCAAAATCCTAATATGTAAGATCATTACAATGTGATTAATACACTCAAGACTCAACCAAGACATAAAGAAATTTTAACTCTCAATTTACATGGCACAAAATGAGCCCATTTTCCTAACAACCCTCCTTTCAATCAAAAAACATTTCTTGCCCTCCCTCAACCGAAATCCTGGATCTGCTAGTGAATATACGCATCCTATTACATGTATTACCATAATTCAAACTTTAATGCAATTCTCTTGTTTTTTTTTCTTCACTTCTTAGTTTCTTAGTTGCAAAACACAACACATACCACTAAACCTTTCCACTCTCTCTCTCTACTTAGCCATCTCTCATGCAAAAAAAATAATATGTGCAAAAAGAATAACATAAGCAAGATACTTGTCTTACTAAAGAATATTGTCTTGCAAAGAAGGATAGGTGTTCCTGATATTTGAGGTGTCAACTCTTCCATCAAGTCTAGATGTATCAATCAATTATATTTCAATGGTGTAGTCAGACAAATCAGTTAATAGCTTAAGTTTGGTGTTGACTCCATCTTATTTTGATGTCGACTCTAACTGTCCTTGATTCCAAAATAAGTTTGATAAGGAAGATTAAGCACAAATCATTAATCACACAGCTTGTCTTTAAATATTTAGAGTTCAAATTTTCAGAAAAAACGAAAATATAAATGTTTGAAACTTAGGCTCGTTTTTTTAAAATAATCAGAAAATGTTATTGAAAATACTTCGTTAAACTCTTTATTTATGCTCTGTTATTGTCAAATCCAAAACTCATGTGTATAAAATGGAAAGACACATGTCAAATTACAAAGTAATACTTGGATATTATAAGAATACTACGGTTCTGTTATTCTTTGGGATAGTGGTTCCATACAATGGACTCAGTGTTAATAACCCATGTTAACCCCCTCCAGGATTTAAATCAAGGACTAAATCAGGAATTTTATTGAGAGGGCCATGGAAGATCAAGATAAAAATTTTAAATTATGTTGAAGGGCTAATATAAAAAAAAAAAAAAGAAAACTTGAATTTTGGAAGGTTGAAGTAAAATTTTTAATATTTTTTTGGGGCAAATGTTAAAATTCTTGAATTTTTTGGAGGATGAGGTGAAAATTCTTAAATTTTGAAAGGTTAAAAGGAAAATTTTTTAAATTTTGGAAGGCCATTATACACTCTTTTTTAATAAATACTCAAAATCTATGAGACCTAAGTAAAATTTTGTGAAAGCAGGGGCCATGGCTCCCAACAGTCCAAGCATGGTTTTGTCCCTCGCTTAAATCAAATGACACTTCGAATCAGGCAAAACCCGCCCAGCTTTCCTATGCAAATTACAAACAAGGCTCTAGCTCCCACTCCAACTCAACATCCTCTGTCACACCGAGATCCACAAGGTAGCAGAATTTAAACCAGTCGGAAGTGTGGAATGACTCAACACAAGAACATGTTGTTCTTATATTGAGTGTCACAGTCACTAGACACCGGTAGCGGTGAAGGCAGTATCTTGGCCATGTATTGGTCCCACATCGCCTGGTGATTTAAAATAAAGTGTTATAAATGTAAGCTTTGTACAACGCGTTTGAAAGGTATGAATAGGGTATGCTATACAATCAGAAAATTCATACAGAATTTATTACAAAAATGATGTGACTAAGTTATGAACCTATTACTTTAAAATAAAAAAATCCATCAAGATACTTATTTATTACAAAACTGTCATCGTCACATCATTTTGGTGTAGAATTCTATACCAAAATTCTAGAAGAATAGCATTTTATGTATGAATATCAAAGGGCCAAAGTGAACTATATTGTATACATCATGTGAATTTCGGTCGTTGCCTCCGCTTTGCAAATTGGTTAATTAGGGGTGTACTTCCAATAAGAATGGCAAGACTTTGACTTTTTTTTTTCCCTTCTTTGTGGTAAGTAGAATAGGAATTGCTTCATGAAGTTTTGTTATTGGACTTCAATGAAAATATTGATAATTTGATATCGCCATTATGCAAAACAGCTAACAAGGCTTCTTTATCCTTTTTCTATTACCATCAACTAGTTTATTTTTATTCTTTTTCTTTTTGTTGAATCCTTCTTCTGCAAATATAATCGTAGAGAAGTAGGGAGCTTACCTCACTTAGTTCTTCAAAATCAAAGCGCTACCAACCCTTTATTGTAAAGCTCCACTAGTACACCTGAGGACTTCACTGCCTTCATTGGCATCGGCACCAAATATTCAAAGGCACTTTGCCCACCCTTGCTTTGAATTTTCAGCTGAGAAATTCGAACGTTGACTTATTGCATTTCCTATTTCCAGAATTCACTAGATAAAGGCATATTTGATCCGCTACATTTTGTTAAACTTACTTTAGATATATATATTAACATATGGTGAAGCATGTAGAGACTTTCATTATAACCTGCCATAGCTTTCTTTTTCATTCGCTCATTTATCGACTTCTATCTTGTTATTTTAACACTTGATACGTTTTTATGTGTTTTCCAAAATTTTCATTTCTTGGTTATAGAGCATTTCTGGTTATTTTGGATTTTTGGAACTAACGCCATGTTGGTCTCACTAGTTTTTTTTTTCTAAAGTTACCCTAATTCTAATAACTCTTAAACTGTCTGGCTACTTTTTTAATCACCTCCCAATATTCTTCTTTTTTTTTTCATATTCTTGACAAAATTTTGGTGATTTGTTTGGACAGAGTTTCCGCTAATTTTAAGAGCTATGATGCCTGATGCAATAGCGGATCATGTCTCCCTTCAATTAGATGAAAAGCTTACTCACCAATCTCGTATACACTTTGAGTGCTATATCCGCAAAGTGTATGATCAACTACGTAGGCAAAATGAAAACGCCTATGAACCGGAAATATTGGCTATAGGACCATACCACCGTGGTAAAGGCAAATTAAGAGAGATGGAAGAACACAAATTATGGTATCTGCAACTACTTCTTGAGCGAAGAAATGAGACAAGTGTGGAAAGATACATCGTAGCCATGAGAGATTTGCTAGAAAGAGCACAAAGATGTTATAATGCAGAATCTTTCAGCCTTAATAAAGAAGAGTTTGTGGAAATGATGCTTCTTGACGGATGTTTTATCATTGAGTTATTCCGCAAATTCACAATGACAGGCACTAGAGATACTCGTGACCCTCTCTTCAGAATGGATTGGATCCACCTTTGTATATGGCGCGACTTGATGCTATTTGAAAATCAACTTCCATTCTTTGTCCTCGTGCAGTTCTTCAACATGACCAGAGTTCCAGACCCACAAGACAATATCATCGATTTAGCCTTGCGATACTATTATTTCACCATACAACACTACTTTCATAGCATATCACCAAGTCCTGAAACGTTCTTAAAAGTTCCATTTGGAGTTTCAACACATGATGTGAAGCATCTTCTTGGCCTAGTACACCATATTACGTCTTCTCCATTTGCAAAACTGGTAGATCAAAGAAATGTTGGAAACAAGGAAAAGAGATGGGAGTGCATACATTGTGCCACAGAGCTAGAAGAGGCCGGGATCAGGTTGAAGAAGGCTAAGAATGATACACATATGTATGATATAAAGTTCATAAATGGGACACTAGAAATCCCACTATTCACAATCGACGAGAAGAGTGAATGTTTTGTTCGAAATCTAATTGCATACGAGCAATATCTTCAGGATTCTAGCCCCAAATGTGTCACTGATTGTTTAACTTTCATGTCTTGCCTCATCAACTCCGCTAAGGATGTCAGCTTGCTTCGCCATTATGGAATTTTGAATAACATGTTGGGTGACGATGAAGCAGTTTCGGCAGTGTTTAGCAACGCTTCTACTTGTCTCTCTGTGTCTCATGGTGGCTTCTGTTACTCGAAAGTTTTCAACAACGTAAATGCACATTGTAGGCGGCGTCGGAACGTATGGATGGCAAAACTAAGGCGTAATTACTTCAACAGCCCATGGAAATTCATTTCATTTTTGGGTGCTGTTGTATTGCTTCTACTCACTTTAACGCAAACTGTGTTTTCCATTCTTTCTTACTTTTCCCGTTAAATGAAGCAGCGAGGTGCTGCTTTTGATCGCCAAATAAAAACTATTATGTTATTGTTAGGTTTATCATTAAATCATTTACAATTTCGTTTTTTTTTTTCACCCTCTCTTTGTGGTCTAGGAAAATAACATTGATTTTGAATGCGGTCATGATTTTAGGTGCTATTTTTAATCGGTAAAGTTTATCATTTCCATGGTGAAAGTTGAGCATGCTCGTGCTGGTCATGAATACATAATTCTCAAAAGTTCAAATGCACATATTCACATCTTAAAGGTTTTCCTACTTTGGAGTTTGTTTTCTTTTTCTATTTTTCTTGGTTTCAACTCTCTAACGTACCACAATAGCTCCGAGTACCATTTGTTGGGACCTGGAAAACAAGTATTAAGTACAATTAACGGTCAAAAGTTAAATAGAATTAGTTAAGATTACTGTTATATGAATAGTTTTTATACATAAATTTCACACAAAATTATGTCACTTTTTATGATCGTTCACTTCAAAACCAAAAGACACATCATTTTAATTTCTAATTTAAAAAATGTTATTAAAATATCATCTTTAAAAATTAAAAAAAAAACACTATAAGTATATAAGTTTTCATCAATTGAAAGAATAGGGAAAAAGGAAAAAAAAAACCAATATCAGAGTGTAATTTTTCAGCATAATCTTTTTGTTAGAAAATAAAGAACAATACAAGAAAAGTAGTTGCGCAAGTATTAACCAATGGACTGGGGCCTTTGGCCCAATGGTCATGGACTCACCTCAATTTCGGCGAAGTCTAGAGTTCGAGTCGTGACAGGACAGTGGAGTCTGGAACAGATAATATCTGATCCTCCTGCTGCTTATTTCTGTAGAATTTAATTTACTTACAAACTAACCTCCCAACCCCTACTAACTTCCCCTTCAAAAAAACAAAAAAGCATTAACCAATAAACTCATCCTTGAGTTCATTGTAAACCCCTCTCAACTTGCCTTTCAAGAATAATTAATGAAAAATTCACCTTTATAGTGGTTCATATTAAGCCCGTTCTTGTAAGACCCATAGTACAACTGCAAGATTGATGTAGCGGGGTCACAAAGAACTAGATAATCAACCTTAATCCATTGATTCACCACGAATACCAGATTAATATTCGTCCTTCAACCTGTTGATTCACTACGAATACCAGATTTAAGGGCATCAAATGCTCGTTGATTCGCAGAAATACCGAACAATTGGAAGAAGTGAAAAATCGCACACAAATTTTATTAATATCAAAAAGCTGCAAAAATTACTTTAAACAAGAGTATAAATAGCAGCACAAAACCCTAGGGTTCGAGACAAACCAGGTTAATAAGAAAAATTGATGAAAAACTCAAAAAATAAGCCCAAAATCGTACTTAGGAGTGTTTTTTCACATTTTCCTAGGCCGATAAATCATTTCATATTTTTTGCTTTCTCTGGCTCGTCAATAGCTTTTCGAAAACATATTATAATAAAAAAACGAAATTACGGATCAAAAGTTATGGCCGATTGAAGTTTACCGACCACCGGCTAGCGCGCCGCCCAGGCATAATGACGCCCCCGGGTCTCCAAATAATCTTCTACTATACTATCTGCATCATAGATTAAAACCCAATAGCAATGTGACACCATCCAATTTCAAATCACAATTATTGTGATATGGTTTCAATAGCTATAGGAATTACAACTGTTAAATGAACCAAGTTACTCGATTTCGTCTCCCGTTCGGTTCATTAAAAGCTCGTACGAGATCGACTCATTAAGTAAATAAACTAAGCCTATGTACATTTTAAGGCTCATTAATTTTCTAAGCTCGACTCGAACTCAACTCAATAAGCTTATTTACATTAAAAACTTCAACTTACTCGAGCTCGATTCATGATCGACTAGATTAAAACTCTTTTAAGATAACTTGAAAGTTTTTATGCTTCAACACATTTTTAAGCTCGTTAAGATTTTTAAACTAAATTTGAACATTTCTCAACTCTACTAAGCTCGGCTCAACTCGTTTATAACTCTAAAAAAAATTTAACATTACAAATCAAAATTATGTTACAATTAGCCAATCAATTTATTTTGGATTACAATTAAACAATCATTAGTTTATTACAAGGAAACGGGCTTGGCCACCGACTTGAGTCACCGGATTTGTTTACCCACGGCTCTCGTCTCCTGCGACTAAAATTTAAAAATAAAAAAAATAAAAAACTAAAGGAATATGTCGTTCATTTAAAAATTTTATATAAAAAAATTCACCTAAATAATCTGCGATTGCTTTGAGAATGCAAAATTTCACGGAAAAAGAAAGTAAAATAAATAAAAATGAAGGGAGAGTGTAGGTGGAATGTTTCTTCACAATGCAAATAAAATAAATAAAAAAATTTTATCGATTATGCCGTTGTGCGGGTAATAATCAGACTAAAAGCACCCCAAAATGGCCACGCCCCCTTCTTATTGGCCCAAGTTTGGCCAATTTAACCTCTTTGCAAGGCGTACAAGCTACAAGTAGTCTTGGATTAACGTACTACAACTTTATATGGTCGTTTTAAGCTCAACCACGTCTTCTGTTACACCTTGCAAGCCGTTGTGTCAGTCATAATCGGACGAAAAACACTCCAAAACGGCCACTCCCCCTTCCTATTGGCCTAAGTTGGGCCGATTCGACCTCCTTGTAGGGTGTACGAGTGATGAGTAGTCCTAGATTAACGTACTACAGCCTTATACGGTCTTTTTAAGCCCGACCACGTCTCCTATTACGGCCTGCAAGCCGTTGCGCCAGTCATAATCAGATGAAAAACACCCTAAAACGGCTACGCCCCCTTCCTATTGGCCTTTAAGTTGGGCCGTTCGACCTCCTTGCAGGGCGTACGAGCGACGAATAGTCCTGGATTAACGTGTCTTATACGATCGTTTTAAGCCCGATCACGTCCCTTGTTAAGCCATTGTATAGGTCATAATCAGACGAAAAACACCTCAAAACGGCCACGCCCCCTTCTTATTGGTCTAAGTGGGGCCGATTTGACCTCCTTGTAGGGCGTACAAGCGTCAAGTAGTCATTGATTAATGTACAACAGCCTTATACGGTCGTTTTAAGTCCGACCATGTCTCCTGTTACACCTTGCAAGCCATTGTACCGATCATAATTAGATGAAAAACACTCCAAAACAGCCACATCCCTTTCCTATTGGCCTAAGTTGGGCCGATTTGACCTCCTTGCAAGGCGTACGAGATTCGAATAGCCCTGGATTAACGTACTACAGCCTTATACGGTTGTTTTAAGCCTGACCACGTCCCCTGTTATGCCCTGCAAGCTATTATACTGCAAAAAAATTACTTACGATTTGAGAATTAACGCTTAAGCTTTTACATGACCCCATCAATAAAAATTCCTAAAGCCGCCATTGCCTTGCACCAGCCTCTATTTATAGTAGAATAAGTCTCCATAAACTGAAAGTTCAATCGGATGCAAAATCTACTTTCAAAACATAACAGAAAAGCCAAAATTCGTAATTCATCGAGTTGTTGTGTGCTCAAGCATACTGGCACTCAGTTTGAACACCAAGTACACAGGTACTCAAAATTATATATATTATTGGTAGATATTATGGAGCGTTATAAGCTTTTCTGGTGAGTGCAATATAACTTTTTAAAATTTTACTTCAACAGCTTATAAAGTGATTCTATCTACGGAACTTGCTAACACTAAACCCCCAAATAATACTGATTGTACTAATGTGACATAGAAGTGCATATATAAAATTCGATCCCATTTACTTCATCGTTTCCCGCAAGTATTTTGGGGGGATTTTAGGTAAATGGAATATGCGCACTTTAGAAATTTTCCTACTTCAAGATATCTATATAAATGACAGCTCTCGTGATGGGACATTGCTATTTTCTTCTTTTTTTTTTAATCACAAAAATAGATATATGTAAATATGTTATTCCTCATATTCATCAAGAGTCATTTGCGAGAGTTTCCGCCCCATCTATATCGGGATCGAAGCTTAACTCTCATCACGTGCTCTAGATACTGAAGAGTATGATTAGCCCCACTAAATAATTATAAAGACTCAAATTTAAATATTGAGCGAGAAAATTTAATTTTTTACCCAATCAACCAATCACTTGGTGGTACATGGGACATTGCTTTAACAATGCCAGCGAGAATGATTAAAAATACATAACAAAAAGGATGAAGTATAAAAAAGAGAGTCTCGGAGATAAATTACTTTCACCATGGACTCTTTTTTCTTTTGCACCCTTTGCACTTCTGAAATCAAAGTCAATTTAAAGACCACGAAAACGCGTCCATCTTTAATGAGTAAATGACAATGAGATGAAATCTTTGAATTATTAGAACCTTTGACCTCTTTATTAATCTTTGCTTCCTTCTATGGAGATTGGCTTGAGAAAGGGTTTCTGCCCTGTTTTTTACGAAAGGAAATCGAAGAATGTGGAAGATAAAAGGGGTTATTATATGGTGTTACACACGGCAAAGAGAGAGATGTGTGGCCAATGAAAACATTACTTTACATTTTACCGCACTTTTTAACTTTATAGGAGCCGGACTATAACATAAAATATATAAAAGAGAGAGTCACAGAGTGAAATTACTCTCACCATGGACTCTTTTTTCTTTGAGGAATGCTAAGCACAATTATTTTTGACACTCTCGTCCAACCATAGCGTCTATTAGCCGTGTTTTTTGAGTTTAAAATGTTTAACCGCTAAGGGGTAATGCAAGTTTCTCTTAGATAGTGGGCCACACAATACAAGAAGTCAAATGAACCAAAAACATCAGTAAAAAAAACAAAACTTGGGGAAAGAATAAAAAGCTACGAAGAAAGAGAACTCTCTCTCTCTTTCTTTCTCTCCCTCTGCATTTCTGTATCTATATCCCTTATTGGACTTTAGTGTCAAATAAGATAGGAATGGAAATTAGGGGAAGAGATGTGTGTATGTTACGAGATAAATCCTTTATAATATATACATCTTACAAAATGCAAATAAATTTTGTTTCTTTTAATTGGAACCCTATTAACTTATAATACAAATTCTGTTTTTTTCTAATTGGAACCCTATTAACGTATAATATATGCACATAAAAATGAAAAAAAAATCATCCTGATCTGAAATCTAACAAAAAATACTCATTTTTGGTACACGTATTAAATGTTTTACGTATAATACCTCTTAAAAAATTTTGATAAAAAAATATGATATAATCTAAAATAATCTCAGCACATTATTGATTCTATACATAATATATAATTATAATAGTATAATTATTGATCATTAAACTCATTTGACAATATTAATTATAGAAAAATTGTGTATCTTTACTAGTATCATGTCAGATATATTTATCATATTTTTTAATAGCTGACATACTTAAATTATTAAACATATTTTTTTTATATAGCTTCTTATTAATAATCAAAATATTAAATTAAAAATTAAAATTGATAAATTAACCTATTCTTACAACAAGTATTAAAATATAAAATGAAAAATAAAATTTTATTTATATAACACTATAGTTTTATATTTTGTTAATAATATGTTTCAAAAAATTAAATATATATGAGACAAAAATTCTAGCTACTAACATGTACAAGAAGAAATTGTTTATAAATTTTATCGTATTTGTTTCCTAAATTTTTAATTAATGTTTGTATGATTCCCATGTAAAAATATATATGTATTTTTGACTCTTTTTGGTATTTTTATGTCGAATTCTTTTATCATATTTCAAAGAAAATCATATTAAACACGTATCAAAGTTATATACATAGAGAAAAATAACAAATTTAAACAGCACAAATACTTTAAAGAAATGTTGAGTGAAAAGAAAAGCATCAAGGAAAAAAGCGCATTTAAATAGCAATACATTTTTCTTTTCAATATTAGGATAGGTAGTAAAAAGTCCATCGTTCTTACAATAAAGTCTGTTTTTTTATGAGTATTCATTATCCTGGGGTAATAAAAAATTTCATTCTTAAAAAATACCAAGTATATATGAAGGTCACTATTCTTCTAATACATAAATATGATTTTAAAATGATGTGTAATTTATTTATTTATTAAACTTGGTTACATTTGGAATGTCTAAACCAATATATATATATATATATATATATAACTTTTTATTCTCCAATTAATTTATTCTTACAAATAACATAGGCAAAAATCCTGAAAGATAGCCTAGTGAAGATAGGAATGTATTGTAAACTCAAACATTTTGCGTTCGAAATTTGACAACTTCTTGAGATTGGGTTGCGAGAGATCTAATTTTCATGAATTCTCTAATCTTAACTTGAATAACTTGCCTTTTATCAAATTGAAAAAAAATTAATCAAGGAGTGCGTAAACTCATTCAGGCATCTTGCATAACAAAATAAAAAAATAAAAAAGTTATATATGGGCAAAGATTTTTTAACAGATTTACTGCTCGGTATAAAAAGATGTACGTCTAGTGGGCTGGGGTGGGGGCATTTACGTATATTTTGATTTTTAATAAATAAAAAAAAAAAAGGGGGGGGGGGGGGGGGGGGGGGGGGGTGGGGGGTGGCGGGGGGGGGGGGGTGGGAACTAGGTGGTTTTGTCTTTTAGAATTTTATATTACTTCTTATATTAATGACCACTTGAGTGATTGATTGATTGCTTACTTTTTCAAATTTGCTACGTTGCGGATTGGAGTACATGCATTTCCAGTTGCTCATTACAATAAAAAAAAGCAAGTGAATTCGTGGCAGTTTAATAGGGCAACGGTGGAAAAGAAAAGGACGAAATGGCTTCCGGTAGCATTCCACTTTTCTTTTGCACCCCCTTGCAGTCCAAAAATCAAAGTCAATTTAAAGACCACGAAAATGTGTCCGTCTTTAATGAAAGTTCCTATATGTTATGAGACTCATTGTCTTATTAATCAATATACTCGTTTCCTCATGCCGATCTTCAAAGAAGATACAGAGAGTACTGAACGAGCAAGAACTGAAGTTTATAGCAAGTAAGTTTTATGTTGTTCCGATATTTTCTTTCTACATGTGAGTGAATAAGCGTACACGTTGTCTTTATACATACAAGATTCTGGCTTTTAATCTATAAATCTTTATTATAAAATTTTATAGGAGATTTATAACCAATTAATGACAATAATATACGCAGAGGCGGATCGAAGGAGGCAGGCGGGGCAAAGCCCCTCCAAAGTTTGAAATCTTTTTTTTCTATAGATTTTTAGATATTTAGAATACAATATAGTGAATTGGCTTCTCTCCCCCCAAAAAAAAAAAAACCAAATGCTTTAAATTTCATTTAATCCTTATAAATTTTTGGATATTTAGAATACAATATAGCGTATTGGCTCCAAAAGTTTTAAATTTCACTTCACCTTTGTAGGTTTTGGAATATTTAGAATACTATATAGTATATCGTTCCTCCAAAAATAAAATAAAAAATTTTCTTAACCATCCTTTCAAAAAACAAAAAAATTCTTTGCCCCCTTAACCGAAATACGGGTTCTACCAGTGAATATATGCATCCTATTACATGTATTACCATAACTCAAACTTTAATGCAATTCTTTTTTTTTTTTTTTTTCTCACTTTCCTTCTTATTTTCTTACTTGCAAAGCACAATATCCCGGCACGTACTACTAAGCCTTTCCACTCTCTCTCTCTACTTAGCTATCTCTCATGCAAAATGGAGAATAAGTGCAAAATGGAGAACATAAGCAAGATGCTTGGCTTACTAAAGGATACCTGTCATGAACAGAAGGATGGGTATTCTTGATATTTAAGGTGTCAACTCTCCCATCAACTTTAGATGTTAAGTCATCATTCTACAACTAATATGTGTTAATAAAGAAATCATATTTCAATGGTATAGTAAAAAATATAAGTTAATATCTGAATTTAGGTGGTGACTCCAACCTATTTTGATGTCAACTCCAAGTGTCCTTGATTCCTAAAGAAGTTTGATAATGAAGATCAAGCACAAATCATTAATCAAACACCTTATCTTTAAAATAGTTAGAGTTCAAATTTTTAGAGAAAACGAAAATATAAATCTTTGAAACTTTAGCTCGTTTTTTTCAAATAATCATGAAATGTTATTGAAAATACTTCTTTAAACTCTTTATTTATGCTTTGTTATTGTCAAATGCAAAACTCGAAACTTCAAAGTGTAAAGACATGTCAAATTACAAAGTAATACTATGCGAATTCCTTTTGGACTGGGAGGAGTGCGGATGAGAAATAGTCCATGAAGTACTTCGAAAATTATAAAGTATTTTCAAAAAAGGAAGATGGGTAGATGATATAAAGATCAACAGCTAGATTACTCTTTTTAATTTGCATAGGAAAACAGGACGGGTTTTGCATGGAAGTGTCTTTTGATTTAAGCCAAGAAGCGGGTTGACATGGGCTATTAACATGAGAGTCCATCCAAAAATCCTCTTAATGCCCTAAATCCAGAATATCCTAGCTGTTGATCTTTATATCATTTACCCATCTTTCTTTTTTGAAAAGAGTAATGTCATACAACCAGAATATATAACCAAAAAATATAATTAGAATGATGTGGTTAAGTTGTGGACATATCACTTTAAAATAAAGAACTCATCAAGATGCATTTTAATTACAAAACTGTCACTGACACATCATTCTAATTCAAAATTCTTTACAAAAATTCTGGAGAAATAGCATTTTCCAATTAAAAAACGAGGCTCTAGGCTCTAGCTCCCACTCCAACTCGGCATGCTCTGTCACACCGAGATCCACATGGTATCCGAATCTAAACCAGCCAAAAAAAGTAGACTGACCCAACATGAGAACATGTTCTTGCAATGAGTTACACAATCACACAACACTGAAGGGCGGAGGTAGTATCTTTGTCATGTGCTGGTCCCACATTACCTCATAAGTTAAAATGAAGTATTAAACACAAATCTTTACTTGGTACACTGTGTTTGAAAGCCATGGAGGTCGTGCCCAAAATAGACTATATTGTGCCATGTGACTTTAAGTCGTGACACCCACTTTGCAAATTGGTTAATTAGGGGTGTACTTCCAATAAGAATGATAAGACTAGGAATTTTAATTTTTTTATTTTTGGAAAGTAGAACAGGAATTGTTTAATGAAGTTTGATTTGCTATTGAATTTCAATGAAAATATTGATAATTTGATATCGCCCATATGGAAAACAGCTAACAAGGCTTCTTTATCCTTTTTCTGTTACCATCAGTTAGTTTATTTTTATTCTTTTTCTTTTTTATGCACCCTTCTTCTGCAAATATAATTGTAGAGAAATAGGGAGCTTACCTCACTTAGTTCTTCGAAATCAAAGCGCTACCAACCCTTTATTGTAAAGCTCCACTGGTACACCTGACGTCTGAGGACTTCACTGCCTTCCTTGGCATCGGCACTAATATTCAAGGGCTTTGAATTTTCATTTCCTATTTCCAAAATTCAATAGATTAAGTCATATTTGATCCGCTACATTTTATTTTAACTTAGTTTAAATATATATATTTACATATGGTGAAGCATGTAGAGACTAGCATTATAACCTGTCATAGCTTTCTTTTTCATTTACTCATATATCGACTTCTGTCTTGTTATTTTAACGGTTGATATGTGTTATTTGATTTCCTAAAATTTGATTTCTTGTTGTAGAGTGTTTCTGGTTATTTTGGATTTTTGGAACCAAAGCCATGTTGGTTTCACTAATTTTTTTTGTAACTCTTAAACTGGCTGGCTACTTCTTTAATCACCTCCCAATATTCTGCTTTTTTTTTTTTCATTTTCTTGACAAAATTTTGGTGATTTGTTTGGACAGAGTTTCCACTAATTTTATGAGCTATGATGCCTGATGCAATAGCGGATCATGTCTCCCTTCATTTAGATGAAAAGCTTGTTGGAAATAAGTGAATGCAAATGGTCATGTGTGAATGCAATTGGCCTTTGGAATTCCACCATGTGTGAATGAAAATGGCTTGTGGAGTTTCACCATGTGCTAGAAGATGAAAGAGTGTGACTTTTGGAGTTTCACCATGTGTTAGAAGATGAAAGAGTGTGACTTTTGGATTTCATCATGTGCTAGAAGATGAAAGAATGTAACTTGCATGTTCAATTCCATAATACTCCATGAATGTTGGTGGCTTTTCATGTGCATCCATGTCATCTATATAAGGGTCATTCTTCTTGGTGTAGAGCAATCTATCTCAAGCATCTTATCTCTACTTCATCCTTGTTTTCGAATAATTTTTTGTCCTTGTTTCCGAATCATTTGTCTAGAGAGTGTACAACACAGTCGAGTTCGCCGGGTGAACGAGGCCGTGCTACCTCCAACACCGAGAAGCCGCTGTATCCTGGGAATCGAAAGCCCAATAACTCAAGCACCGACGGTGAGGGGCTAATTCGGTTTAAGGATATCGTGTGGAACACGAGCCCCGGCTGGTTTGCTTTTTCTTGTTTTTGTTCAATTATTTTTTGCTAAAATGTTTATATGAGAATCTTTTCATGTTTATGATTTGATATTTCGTGTCTTTTAATTCTGGTTTTCTAACAAAGCTTACTCACCAATCTCATACACACTTTGAGTGCTATATCCGCAAAGTTTATGATCGACTACATAGGCAAAATGAAAACGCCTATGGACCGGAAATACTGGCTATAGGACCATACCACCGTGGTAAAGGCAAACTAAGAGAGATGGAAGAACACAAATTATGGTATCTACAACTACTTCTTGAACGAAGAAATGAGACAAGTGTGGAAAGATACATCGTGGCCATGAGAGATTTGCAAGAAAGAGCACAAGATGTTATAATGCAGAATCTTTAAGCCTTAATAAAGACGAGTTTGTGGAAATGATGCTTCTTGACGGCTGTTTTATCGTTGAGTTATTCCGCAAATTCACAATGACAGGCACTAAAGATACTCGTGACCATATCTTCAGAATGGATTGGATCCACCTTTGTATATGGCGCGGCTTGATGCTATTTGAAAATCAACTTCCATTTTTTGTCCTCGTGCAGTTGTTCAACATGACCAAAGTTCCAGAAGATCCGCGAGACAATATCATCGATTTAGCCATGCGATACTATTGTTGCACTAAGCAACACTACTTTTATAGCATATCATCAGGTCCCGAAACGTTCTTAAAAGCTTCATTTGGAGTTTCAACACATGATGTGAAGCATCTTCTTGGCCTAGCACACCATATTACGTCTTCTCCATTTGCAAAACTGGTAGATCAAAGAAATGTTGAAAATAGGGAAAAGAGATGGGAGTTCATGCAATGTGCCACAGGGCTAGAAGAGGCCGGGATCAGGTTCAAGAAGGCTAAGAATGATACACATTTGTATGATATAAAGTTCATAAATGGGACACTAGAGATACCACTATTCACGGTAGACGAGAAGAGCGAATGTTTTATTAGAAATCTAATTGCATACGAGCAGCATCTTCAGGATTCTAACCCCAAATATGTCACCGATTATTTAACTTTCTTGTTTTGCCTCGTCAATTCCGCGAAGGATGTCGGCTTGCTTCGCCGTTATGGATTTTTTAATAACATGTTGGGTGACGATGAAGCAGCTTCGGCACTGTTTAGCAACGCTTCTGCCTGTCTCTTTGTGTCCCGTGGTGGCTTCTGTTACTCCAAAGTTTTCAACAACGTAAATGCTCATTGTAGGCGGCGTCGGAACATATGGACGGCAAAACTAAGGCGTAATTACTTCAACAGCCCATGGAAATTCATTTCATTTTTGGGTGCTTTTGTATTGCTTCTACTCACTTTAACGCAGACTGTGTTTTCCATTCTTTCTTACTTTTCCTGTTAAATGATGAAGCGAGGCAGTCGCAGATCCAAAAAAAAATTTCAATGGAGGCGAAAAATACTTTTGAACAATTATTTTGTTAATTAAGGGTTTGCTTTAAAATCATCTACATTGAGCTTTATATGGGATAAACTAGTTGAAGAGCTTGTTTATTAATAGACCCTTGTCTATCTTAGGCATTTGATTATTCTAATGTTCTTTTTTTAAAATATCTTTCCATACCTGTATCAAAATAAATTAATAATAAAAAAACTCAAACAGTGCAAAAGTATCACTAATTTAACAAATTTTACACATTCAAATATATAACAAATGTGCGCTTGTGCAAATGTATCCTGTGTCTGTGCCAAGGTATCACTAATTCAACAAATTCTACATATTCAAATATATAATAAATGTGCGCCTGTGCAAATGTATTATCTATTGTGCGTCTGTGCAAATATATCAACAAAACACTCAACCGAAACAATATAAAAATCATTTAAATTTAAATGAGAGAGTGAGAAAACATAAAAATTATCTACTAAATATACAGTATCCTAGACAAATATTCCAGGAAAAAAATGTAGTTAAAAGAAAATGATGCAATAGTATAAAATTAGATTAGTTTAATTATGCAAATAGTTTAGAACTTTAAAGCTTTAGTATTTTTTGAGAAGGTATGTCAATTTAGCTATGCCAATGAAATGATAACAGCTTCTTTTACCAAAAAGCTAAGGAATTCCTAAAAGACTAAAAGGATAGTGAATAACAAAAAGAAAAGAGAGACACAGGGGGGCTAGTTGATAAATGAAAGGGAAATCCCAGTGGCAGAAATCCCAGTGGCAGCGGCCGCTGCCACTCGGCCCTACATGGGTCCGCCAATGAAGCGAGGTGTTGCTCTTGATTGTCAAATAAAAACTATTATGTTATTATGTTATTGTTAGGTTTATCATTAAATCATGTTAGGTTTATGTTAAATAATTGATGTGTATCCTCCCATCAAGTCTCTCTAGTAAGGGTCATTGGTAATTAAGATTGACTGTGTGAAAGTGATGCTCTAAACCCCACTTGAAGAACAACGTGAGAGAAAGAAAGTTCATTTCAATAGGGAAGCATTTGGACATTATGGATGAATCTCAATTCTCACATGCTTGATAGGCATAAGGAGCTTAAAGGACAACGAAGTCCACACTCATGCTAGCAGAAAGCCCGAAGGGCTTGTTTAGTTTGATGGAAAAAGAGTGGAGGAAAAGCAGCTGTGCACTGTTGAATCACTTTCACTGTTGAATTTTAATAACTATCATCACGGAGCTCTTTAAATAATTACTGTGCATCTTCCTCTCAAGTCTATATTAATTAGCAATGTGCCATTTCTCATCGGAAAATTCTATATACGAATGCTTGTACCAAGAAGAGAGAGAGAGAGACGTGATGACTGTTTGAAGGGTTCTTCGACGGTGGGTTAGCATAATTCAACTAAGAGAGAAGGAAGAAGAGTTTGGAAAGGAAATTGATTTTTCAACTTCCTTTATTGATATGGTTTCCTAATTATTAGAAGTTTGGAAAGAAAAAGATTTTTTTAGTATTCTTTATTTGTATAATTTCCATAAACAATAATAATTAAATATAAATAAAAAATATTTAAACAAAATAAAAAAAAGTAATGAAGTGTCGCAATTTGGTGCCTCACTTGTGTAAAAATATATTGCACCGATAGTGTATCAAAATTAAACTAAAAAATTGTAGAGTTTAATTTTAATGCACTGACAGTGTAAATTTTTTTTACACAAGTGGGTACCAGAATACATGTGTCTATGAATCTTACTTCTTTATGTTGTATTTAAATTCCAAAAGACATGCGCCGCACTCTAACACTCTATTTGTGTAAAAATATTTTATATTGTCAGTACATCAAAACTAACTTCAAAAGTATATCCGTGGAGTGTAATATTCTAATATAATCTTTTTATTGGAAAATGAAGACTAATACAAGAAAAGTAACTACGCAAGTATTAACCAATAGACCAGGGTCTTTGACCCAATGGTCCTAGACTCACCTCGGCTTTGGCGAGGTTTGGAGTTCCAGTCATGGCAAGAAAATGGATCCTTCCGCTGCTTACTCTTGTAGGATTTAGTTTACTAACATACTAATTTCCTAACCCCTACTAACTTTTCCTCCCTTGCTGACTATACTCGATCCTCCTCAAAAAAAAAAAAAAAAGTATTAAACAATAATTCATGCCAGAGCTCATTGTAAACCCCTCTCAACTTGCCCTCTCAAGAATAATTAATAAAAAATATTTTCTTTTACAGTGGTTCATATTAAGCCTGTTCTTGTAAGACCCACATGTACAAGTGCTAGATTAAAACCCAACAACAATGAGACACCATCCAATTTAAATCACAATTGCTGTGATATGGTTTCAATAGCTATAGGAATTAGGACTTTTAAATGAATTAAGCTACTCGATCTCGTTTTGCATCTGGTTCATTAAAAGTTCATACGAGATCGACTCGTTAAATAAATAAGGTAAGCTTGAATATATTTTAAAACTCATTAATTTTTTAAGATTGACTCAAACTCAGCTTAATAAGCTTATTTGCACTAAAAATTTCAAGTTACTCGAAATCAATTCGTGATCAGCTAAGTTAAAACTCTTTTAAAATTAGCTTGAAAGTTTTTAAATTTGAACATATTTTTAAACTCGTTAAGGTTTTCAAACCAAGTTTAAACATTTGACAACTCCACTAAGCTCGGCTCGACTCATTTACAGTTCTAAAAAAATCCTACATTACAAATCAAAATTATATTACAATTAGCCAATCAATTTATTTTGAATTACAACTAGACAGTCATTAGTTTACTACAAGGAAACGGGCTTGACCACCGACTTGAGTCACCGGATTTGTTTACGTGTGGCTCCCGTCTCATGCGGCTAAAATTTAAATAAAATAAAAAATTGAAGGAATATGTCATTCTTTTAAAACATTTATACAAAAAATTTCACCTTAATAATTTGGGATGGCTTTGTGAATGCAAAATTTTTCTAGCTTCAGGAAAAAAGATAGTAAAATAAATAAAAATGAAGTAACAGTGTAGGTGGGACGTTTCATCGCAATGCACAATTGTTTTCTTAATTTTGGTCTAGCTTTGTACAACAAAATTGATCCCACAAAGATTATTGTCACAGCACTAGCAACCATGCCTAAAATGCCAATAAATTTTAGGCCTGTCAATGAATCGAGCCTAATCCAGAACCGACTAGACCCGAATCTGATCCAAAAATTTCGGATATGTTACAGATCCAATTCTTTATGAATCGAATTGGATCAGATAGGCACATATCCAATTCATTAAATTGGTGATTGGACCCAAATACCCGACCCGATCTGATTGCTGTTGATGTTTTTTTTGTTTCCTTCTTCTCTTTGTTTCTTCCTTGTTTCCGTTTTATGGGTTGAGTGGTTTTCTTTTCTGAGAGTGTTTTATTTTAAGGACAATCCGCTATGAACAAAAACAAAAAAGATTGTAACATTTGAGGGAAGAACCAAAGTGGATCTCCAAGTAGCATTTGAAAACTAGAGAAGGAACAAAAACAAAAAAGACAGTAATTGTATTCACTTGATTCAAAGTTCGTAGCCACTGAATAAACACACGCAATCTGTCTTGTTTTTTATTTGCACAATCTTTGAATCGTCAACTCTCTCTCTCTCTAAAAATGCTTACCTTATGATCTACATCTCGCCAAGAAGTCTCAAAATCAAAGAAACCTACACTGCCTCAATTTGCTGAATTCGCTCCCAACCACGGTCGCTTATTTGGTCTTCTTCAAAACCCACTTCTCAGAGATCTCATTCAAGCACAAATTTCATTTGATTCACTGAGAGCTTTTTTCTATTTTCTCTAAGCCCTTATTCTTCTCTCTCAAAATCTTTTGTAAAAATACCAGCAGCATCTTCAGCTCAAAACCTTTAAATTCATCTTCATTTTGACACCTTTTTAAATTTGAAGTTCATAGGTTCTATTTTTCTACATTGTTAGTCCAACCCACCTAAACTTTATTCTCACTATTCATTCTTCAATCACTATTTTTTTTTTTTTTTGTAAAAAAGCCAAAATCACATATTGTACTCCTATTTTTTTCAAAATGTAATTATTTATTACCCTATTTTAATCTAAATTGTAATTATTTACCAAATATTTATTTAAAATTAAATTATTTGATATTTTTTAAATTAAATGATCTACCCATGAAATTGCAAATTCAATTACATTAAAAAATTTAATAAAACAAAAACCCCATTACAAACTAATGAAATACATTTAACAAAAATTAAAGTACAATAAGGAACTAATGAAAACACATAAAATAAGACTTAAGAAATTAAAATTACAAGTATTAATAAGTTAGTAAGTTTGCTCCTCTATACCTACATTCTTGGTGGCTAAAGCTATTAAAATTACCACGACTAAAATCAGTAGATGATCTACCTATTTAGAAATCATGAGTTATTTTTTCAATATTTTTTATTTTTTTCCTCAAAAATATTCATGCTTGAGTGGGTCATTTATTGAATCTAAATCATTATTTTTCTCGTACATTTTGGCAAGGAGTTGACTCTTGATTAATTCTTAAATTTGCTAAAACAAAAAAAAATTCAAAGTGAAAAAGGTGAAGTGGTAAGATAAAAAAATAAATATGTTGATTACATAGATTAAAATAATTTTAGTATAAATAAATAATCAGTAAAATAAAAAGATATTTTTAATTTCATATATAAATAATAATTTCAAGATAAATAAAAAATAAGTAAAATATAAATAATTTATTTATTCTACATATAAAAAAAATCTCAAATTAAATAAATATTTACCAAAGTAAAAACATTAATGAATTAATTGAAAATGTAAATTAAATATTTATTAAAATAGTATTTAAATAGTAAATAATGCATTAATAATACATTATTTAGATTTAAAATAATGATTAGTACAAAGATCCTACATAATTACTGCTTTGACCCACATAAATAGTGAAATGAAATAACCTTTAAAATTTTTGAAGAACCTTCAAATTTGAAGGTGAAAAATGAAGACCATCTTTATTTGTTTAAATTTAAAAAAAAATAAAAATGAATTGGAGAACTAAATTTAAAATACTCTTCTAAATTTAAAAATTTAAAGATGGATTGGAAATGCACTAAGGGGGTGTTCAGACGTAACTTATTTAGTAGTTTACGGCTTATGCTTATGGCTTTTTTAAAATGTGTTTGGATGAGTGGTTTAATGACTCGCCCCCAAATGCGGTATTTCTATAAATGGAGTTAATACCCCGCAAAAGTACGGGGGTCGCGATGAAGTATAAATCGATAAAAATCCGATATCGTTTTCTTCCAAGGGACCTAGCCCAATAGCACTCAACTCACACTAATTTAACCTAGGATTTGGGTTGCAATTACATGGGGAATTAGATCTAAAATAAAAATGAAAAATAAAATGACTAAAAATGTTTTGGTTTTTTATGGTTGTTTTGAATTACAAATATATTGCAATGAAAATAAAAACAATTAACACTAAACAATTAAAGTAAAGCAAAATGAAAAATAGAATTAAAGCAATTAAAAGAAAATTTTGGGCTTAAATTATCCAATCATTCAACTTCATCCAAGGCTTCCAATGGGATTTATAACTCAAATCCAACATAATATTTAAGTGTATTTAATTCGGAGGATTTAGCTTTGAAAACTGATTATTCTCAAGCAATTGAAATTAGATACATGTTCAATGGGGAATCAAAAGTTAATACTATCAATTCAACTTAGTCAATACCAAATTTGTAGTTTGTGCATTGATTAACCAAACATAGTCAATAACCTAAGTTTTCTAAGTTATTTTACAATCAATTGGTGAGAATGATTTTCTGGCAATTGTGGAGATTATTTCTTAATAAAGAGCCCTTAATTAATACCATTGATTTGGGTGATGAAAATTTTAAACTTAGTCAATAATTTGGGTTTTTAAAAATTTCACATGTAATTAATAGAAATTCAAATTCTAGAAAAATATAATAATTAATTCATGAAATACCTCCATCGCGTTCCTTTGATTATTTAGAAGATTTTCACATTTAAACCCAATTTAAATTTTAGTTACTTGAATACATCATAAAAGTATGTAAAAATGAAAAGAAAGTGTAAAGAGATTTAAATCTAATTTTTACTTGAATAATAAAGCTGCTTGATTACAAAGAAAATAAAGGAAAGTGCAAGAAAGTGAAAGAAAATATAATACAATGAAGAAAATTACAAGTTTTACACCTATACTACAATTACAAACACAAATCTAATCTAAAAATAAAGAAAAGATACAAGAATCAACCTTGGAGGAGCTCTCTCATCGCCCCTTGGCTACTACAAACCCTAACTACCCAAAAAACCTACCAAAAAACCCCTAAAACGCAAAACAGTAACCGTCTGAATACCGTTCGGACGATGCGTCTGACGATCATCTAAAATGTGTTCGGACGGTGAACAGTAATGATCCGGATGCACTATTCGGACGGTACTGCTCACCATCTGATGAACAGTAACTGTTTGAACGGTGAATAGTATCGTTCGGACGCATTATTCATAGACCGTTCAGACGGGTACTATTCATCATTATTCGACTCAGCAACTTTGAAGCTTGATTTTATCATCCTAGCACTCGATTCAGCCAATGCACATTAGAGGTGAAGTTGTAGGGCTTGAAGTCTTCTTTCCAATGCAATAAAAATCAGCTCAATCGGACATTGGAGTGAAAAATTAAGGCCAAAATACTGAGACGTGTTGGATTTCTCATCACCGATTTGCTCGTTTTAAACTCGCTTTGATCATTCTTTACATCTATTTGTTTTTATTAGCTCATATAACCTACAAGGCACACAAAAAACATACTAAAATAAATATTTAACTAAAATAAGAAAATTAACAATAATCTAAGTCTAATAAGATACGAATTAAAAGTTTATAATTATACCTTTAGAGTGTAATCATTTAAAAAAATAATTTATATCTAATCATATTTTTTTAAAAAAAATTATTTTTAAATGTGACATTTTAAAAATAACTATAACTTATAACTTATAATTTATAAACTATCATGCTAAACACTCTAAGAATGACAATGAAATGAAAAACAGCTCGATCGAAGACAAATAAATTAACTGTGGACTCCACAATCTTATTTAGGCTAAAAACTCTAAAACAAGTCACTCTTTTGATCTTTTGGAAAATGTGATTTGATGTTTCAGCAACCCAAGATTCATTATGACTACTTTTTTATACTCTCAATGTGCAGAGTCAAATCTTGAGAACAAAAAACAAGAAGCTACGTTAGGTAACGTTTAATGTTTTTATTTTTTATTTTTTTTTAAAAAATAAAAAATAATATTTTTTAAAATTTTTTTTTAATTTTTTACAAAATTTGAAAAAAAATTAAAAATATTAAAATGAGTGTATTTTTTCTTATTAAAACATTGGTCTAATATTTTTCGTACAATAATAACCTATAGACGTCCATCATCAAATCATAAAATACACACAGTAAAAACATATAACAAAAATATACAACAAAAAATAAAAATTGACAGCGTTACCAAACGAACCCTACATTTGCAAAATTGTTTTCTCCAAAAGACTCGTACGAAAGGTTTCAATTCAAACTTCCTCACTTTCTACCTCTTTACTTTATTTGTTGATATATCAAGCTTTGTTCTTCATCTAGGGTAATTTTTTGATGCTTTTTGTTGTTTGAGAAAGAGAAAGGAGTAGATATTAACATAGACAAAAATATTTGTCAATTAAAAAAGTCAAATTTAAAGGAGATCCTATTACACCTCCATCAAATGAGAAGGTGGATATGCACGCCTTCTCTTGTGGTAATACTTCTACGAAGAATGCAAACAAGAAGAAATTGGTGGAGGAAAAAAAATTTGAAGGGAGTTAGAAAAAAAGTTAGTAATTTGGTTAGCACAGCAAGGAGGAACTCACGTATGATGAAACCGCCAAACTTTCTTGAAATGTGAAATGGATAGATTAGTTTTGTGTTTCTTTTGATTTCCTTTGAGTAATCTTTATGATAATACTTTTGGGATTGGGTTGTTATTTCATGTTTGTTTGTTTTTTTCCTCCTAGCCACTTGGGGTGTAAGTGGACTTTTAGGCTAGGGTGGGAGTAGTGTCTTTTTCTGTCCTCTTTTTGAGAATTGGTGTGCCTTTGAAGCTATGTCTTGAGCCTATTGTAATATCCTTTCTTTTGGAAATAAAAAACTCACTTACCCAAAAAAAAAAAAAAAATGGAGCCACACTGTCTACTGAAAAAAAACAAAGTGTATAGGGAACAATGGACCATAAACCCACATATATGTAATTCATGCGTGTGGCATTAAACTGCCATATTAGATTCTAACAACATACACAATATACGAACACAACACAACAAAATACAAATGTTCACCTTCCAGCAACACCATTGCAATTCAACCCAATAAATAACTCAGACAAGCACAACACAACAAAAACCATGTCCCCTATCACATCTTTCAACAAAAGCCCCTAAACATACAGTTATAACACTCTTATACATAAATAAAAAATAAAAAAAACTGACTTACCATATTGTGTTACTTCATTCCCAACCCTAACTAATGCCATTGTTGAAGCACTTTCAACACAGCAATGAAAGTCCAATGGATGGTGCTTCAATGTCTGCAATAGCAAAAACCCTCAATTTCGTAGTGACTGATTTCTTCATTTAGCATCCTCATCTATCAATATATTAAAGATTTGTGGTGGTGGGGGGGTTGGGAGGCGGGGAACAGAGGACTAGCCTGCATCGCACATGATCACTTGGGCAGGAAATAGGTCAAAAATGCCTTCTTACCTATGCAGGACTCCCACGAGCGCACGACGGGTGATCATTTGTCATCCATTGCACTAATGGCAATTTCCAATTGGACCTTTTAGAAACGAAATTGATAATTAAAGGTCAAAATTATTGCAATTGGAAGTACAGTAATCAAAATAAAACTCGCTTGAAATTATAAGAACTACCGGCGCATTTTACCATATTTGAATCTAGCTCTAGTTCTTGAAGCCAATTTTGAGTCATTTTTAAAATAAAAAAAGTTTTCAAAAATCCAATTATTCAAAAATTATTTTTTTAAAACACACTTTAGAGGTGACTTAATACATCTTTGGCCACAACCGAAGTCCACAAAATATAATCTTGTTGCTTTGACTCTAAACTTGTACTGACTTAAAAACACCTTATACCAAGTAAAAGTATGTACCTATATATATGGCGATTTATTTTAACTTCATTAGATAATGTGGAACTAAGGCATGGCCAACCGGTTGTACCAAGCATAATGGTTAAAATCACTAGGGAGATAGAAAACCAAATGACTGGTGATTAGTCTCCGTGCAATTGCACATAAAACAGGTGGTCAGGACAATTCTATGTTCATCTAAAGTAGAAATGTGGAATCTAGGATAAGACTTCAAGATCACACTATATGAAATTTTACTGTATGTTAAATTCAAGACCACATCATACTTTTTTCTTTACTTGTACGAACTCTGTATCATTCAATAAAATTACCCAACTAAAGTTCTTATCTGGCATCAATTACCATTTCGTCACCATCTTTACCAGTTTGTCATTTCTATATCTAACTAATTGTCCACTTTTCCTTAAATCTGTATACCTTAATCCTAGTTTCTATTGTCACGGCCCGTCAAATTGGAGCACCACAAAGATCCATTCGGATGTTAAAATGGCAACAAAAATCTCTACAGCATTCCAAGTATGGGCATTCTAGAAATTTTGGAGAATGTTATAAGATTCCATAAGGGTTTAGAAGCTTCCACGATGTTCTCGAATATTTTAGAAAGGTCTAGAATATTCTAGAAGGGGGAAAGTTTCTAGAATATTAGGGAATGTTCTAGAATATTGTAGAACATTTTAGAAGGTTATGAAATATTATAATATTCTAGAACCTTCCACACAAAGAGACTACATAAATTTAGAATCTTGTAGGCTTCTCTTGGGCATTCCATCACATGGAGCTTTAAAAAGGATTTCTATAGACTTCTTCACATGTCTAAATACCTTTGTAAATATCGTAGATATTTATATAGATGATTCTAAGGGGGATTCTCAACCGTTGGATCAAAACGATCCCCACCGTCCATTGAGAAGATGGACAAGTATAAATAGGGGATAACTCCTCATTTGTAATCACCAAGTTCTCAATTCAAGCAAAGAATTCTCCAAATATCTCTTCCAAGCTCTCTTATTCTTTGTTGCACATTTCCTTCTTAGCCTTTCTTTCGGTTGCTCTTAGGCTTACTTTGCAACTTTTGGGTACAAGTTGTTTAAGGCTGCACGGGTTATAGTGTTCAAGTTTTAGGCCCGTAATACTATGCATGCATCATGAATGCGCCTATATTAAATTTCATAGCACAAGCTAATGAATTTCTCCTTTGTTTTCTTAGTGAAAATATAAACTTCACAACAAGAAGAAAAAAAAAATTAGTAAATACACACGCACAAGGGCATAAAGCATGTTTTTATCTTATTCAAATCTTCAATAATTCAGTTCTTTCATTAATGAATCTATAAGGTGAAGTGCAAATATAAGATATTTATCTCTTGCAAATTCTCTAGATCTAACATGGATAGTCTACATGATGAGACAGTGGAGAGAATTAGTTAAAATTAGCACAAGCTGATCTGGACACCTTTACCATATAACTGAAAGAAAAAAAAAAAATTGTAGTATTGTGAGATACTTTAACTAAAAATATTTTGCAATAAATCTACAATTTAACAATAATGAATTGTTTTATTATTATTATTTTTTTCACCTAGTTTCTCCCAAATAGTGCAAGTTAGGAATGTTTGAGTTAAGACTTGTACAACTTTAAATTTTAACTTATCTAGACACCGAGTTAACATTCAAAAGGGATGCCAATCTAAAAATACGTTGCATTTCTCTCACTTCATTGAATTACTTTTCTTACATTCAGTCAAATTTTCACTATCTTAATTCTCCTGCAAGTAACATAACCAAACCAATCAATTTAAAAGAGCTCTTTTCCCTCATAGAGTAGTATAGTTGTTATTCTTTTACTTCAAAAGAAATCTCTCTCTCTCTCTTTTTTTTTTTTTTTTCAGCAAAAGAACTTCATTAAAATGAGAATGAAGATACAGAAGAAGGCTTCACTGAGATGGATAAATCAAATTAGGCCAGACCAAAACATAGAAGAAGTAACAAAATAAAGGGACAATATGCCAAAAGGAAACAAGTTGGTAAAAGACCAACTGAAACCATATATATCAAAAGGAAATTAAGAACTAAGGGACCTCACTCCCTGAATGTTAAACATGAATTCTTCTATTGAGAATGCATTGTCCTTCAAAGAAGCTTTCACCCACATAGCAGTATGCAGCTTGATTGAGTGAACGGACTCTACCCAATCCTCAGCTCTTCCTTCAAAAATTATATCATTTCGAAGGAGCCAAATATTCCAAATAATAGCCAGAAATAGTGATCTCCAAATAATTCTTCCAAGCTCCGAAATTATAATAGAAAACCACCACCTTGCTATTGTTTAATTTCTCCAGGAACCACCCATTGGATACCCCACCAATTTAGGATAGAAGACCATATCAACCATGATGTTTTACATGTAAGCAACAAATGATCAACACATTCATTTGCTTCCAGACATAAGACACATCTAACATCTACAGAGGGGGAAAATATACCTCTATGTTGCAGAAGGACTGATGAGCAGATTCTTCTTTGAAGAGCAAGCCAACCAAAAACCTGAATCTTCGATGGGGCTGCATTTTTCCAAATAAAAGGGAATGGCCAGCGAGAATGGTTCCCACAAGATTGAAAAACCTGACAAAAAGATTTCACAGAAAATATATTTGAGGACTCTGCTTTCCAAATGATTTTATCATCTTTTTGGGATACCACAAAGGAGGACTGTAACAGTGAAGATAGTCTTTTTAGATCCTCCTCCTCCCAAACTCTAAGAGCCCTTTTAAATTTCAAATCCCAAATTACTGAATTATCAGCTTGCACCATTGCTAGATCTAATATTAGAGCTCCTTGATTTGTTGAGAGAGAGAAGAGCTTGGGGAATAACTCCTTAGGCTTCTCCTTTGCCACTAATTAAGGCTTCTCTCTTACACACACATTTTTCCTATTCAAGCATAAGACGTTTCCCTCTTCCATTAAGCAAAGTATATCCCTTATTTCTATATAATTTTCCCTTGCTAATTTGTCCTCCACACTAGAAATTGGCGTAAGAATGGAGTGTTTCCTCGCTGCCGTCATAACAAGAATGACAATGGTAAGAATTGTTGTAATGAAGTTTAAATTGTTATATGGTGAACTTTATTAGATATGCAGTTGTTCTTAGGTTTATCTCTGTTTGGATGAATGTACGGCAGATGCTAAACCCTCTCAACCTCAGGTTATAAAGCTTCAGTGGTTAATCAGAGAACTTAACCACTAGCCTTGCCGTCAAACTCCAAATATTTAGGTAATTTGATCTGGCCCTTATTTCCTTTTTCAACCAAGTAACTCAGACTAGAACTTATTTCATATAATATTCATTAGTTTTGTAGATTCCTTTAACATAATTACAATAATCAAACAATATTACCTCTTCCTTGATATACTAACTGCTTTTAATTTAGGTGGGGAGAGATGTATATCTAGGGTTGTGAAATGAACTATGCTACTCAAGCTTTGCCTCGTGTTCGGCTCGTTAAAAGTTCATTCAAGATCTACTTGTTATATTAACAATCGCAACTTAAACACATTTTAAAACTCAAAAATTTTCTAAACGCAATTCGATACGGTTTTCATCATAGGATAATAAGTTTGCACAAAGTAATAGAAACATATAACAACATCGTTTAAGGTGAATTTCCAAAGCATCAATTTCGACAGTGCAATAAGATCCAAATTAGCAGTATTAATGTTGGAAAAACCTCATTTTTGCCCTTTTTGTTTCCTGTATATTCATTTTTGCCCTCTTGGTTTCAACCTTACTCATTATTATCTCTTCTCTCTCATTTATGCTTTCATTCTAAACATACCCTTTCACACTTATTTCCTAATGTGCCCTTACGCCACATGTTGTAACTCTTTACAATTTCTTTTTTTTTTATTTATCTATTTTAATTTTTTTTAGATAAGAAATATATATATATATATATATGTATAAGTTGTGTTTGCCCTTATATTTTGCCTCTCTCCTACGTGAACCTCTAAATGTTCAGATACTTTTAAAATGCCACGTCACATGGGTAATTTATTAGATACCAATTGAATTTATTATTTTATTAAACTTATTGTATTAGTTTTGTAAGATATATATATATATATATAAGATAAGATAAAATTAGTTTTGTAATATAGATAAGATACATATACATCATATTAGATTGTCAGGATTTATCTGAACCTAATATCTATAAAAAAAAAAAAGTGATTATAATTAAATAAAATATTATATATATATATATATATATATATATCAATATCTATTTACATTTTAGAAATACGATACGATGTATTAGTTTTGTAATATATATATATATATAAGGTAAGATTAGTTTTGTAAGATAGATAAGATATATATATATATATTATCAATTTGTCAGAACTTTTTCTGAACTTAATATCTAAAAATGTGATTATAATTAAATAAAATACCATATATGTCAATATCTATTTATATTTTAAATATATAACACGATTATATAATTAATTATTATGAATTTTAAATTAATTATTTATGATTTAAACAACTCTTACTCCGTGCATTGCACGAGTTGACACCTAATAGTTATTATAATCTCAATATTTATTTTTTTTATATTTTATATATATCTCAAACCAAGTTTATTTCGATTTTCGTCATTCCCTAGCATTAATTTCAAATACGTAATTTTTAGATCCCAGGGCTCCTAACTATTCGGACTTGCTGCGTCGTTGTCACCTGCCACTGCAAAGCCGATGCCCTGGGAAACATTGATGATCGATCAGTACAGCTTCAAAACCAGATTCTCTCAGGCCACTCATAGCGGCATAGCCGTGTTTTGCAACTTGCATTTTGTTATATATTTAAAGACTATGTTCTCTTTATATCTTGTCATTATTAATTAACCTTACGGTTGTTAACCCAAAAAAACACTACTAGTATGTCTATTATTTATTATTTTTTTTTTTTTAGAAATAGTAGAGGGAAAAAAATTTGAGGCCTCAAAATTTTTTCAGTTTTCAAGAAAGATATTTCTCAAAATAATATTCTAAGAAATACGAGGAATAAAAACTTCTGCATGATGAACGGAGAAAAACAAAACAAAAAAATGAATAGGCTATTTTTACTCTCCTTTCTTGATTTTTTTATTGTTATTATGGGTTGACAAGATGAATTTCCGCGAAAAACCAGGAAACAAGGAATTACTATTTCGTTTTCTCTCCTTTTATTGGACCTTAGCAGAATAATGCTTAACGCCAAACCAATACCCACAAAATCAAAGTCAATCCAATTCATATTCATAAACAATTTAGCTCAGATCTTATTAGATCTGGCACAATTCGAACACAAACCAAACATTTACTAGATCCAGCACAATTCGAAAATAAACCAAACATTTACTAACGGTAGCAAGAAATTTGATAAATACAACTCTAAAAATAAAGCAAAACCTATCTAACTTTTTAGAAATGTGAAGTGGTAATAAGTTTAACTCCATTGTGTAAAAAAAAATAAAGAATGGGCTTTTCTAAGACTTAACTTTTTTGGGTTAATGGCTGTACTAACTTTAATTAATAAAGATAATATATAAGGAGAACATAGTCTTTAAATAGATTAAAAAAAATTATTTAAAAAAATCAAAAAGATAAAAAAAAACTTCTAAAGAGTTCTAACATGTGGTATAAGAGCACATTAAAAAATATGTATGAAAGAGTATGTATAAAATGAGGATATAAATGAAAAAAATGAGCAATAATAAGAAAAATTGAAATAAAAAGAAATAAAATAAATAGACATGAAACAAAGAGTACAAAAATAAAGTTTTTCCAACTTTGTTTGGGCATCATGGGTCAGGTTTAAACCCCACAATTAATTCCCTATGGTCAGGTCCACACAACTCAAGTAACCCATGTAGTGAGAGCCAATAAGATTTACCGTGTCTCGCACTCCCATGAACGTGTACACAGGTCGACTAAGGTACCATAAGTATTAACTTGAAAACTCACTCAAAAGAGCTAGCCGACAATATGGATTGGGTTTATAACATGGTTGTTAAACTCTCAAATGATCTGGATCCGACAATTTTACGATTTATTTTGACAAAATCAATTATTATTTTATCCAATTTATTGTGAAAGTAGAATCTTATAATTTTAGGGTAGGATCTTATTGGATCTTAGAATTTTGATCCGGATCCCAATTCTATACGATCCCATTTTTAAACTTTGTTTTGCTTTATATGTCAGGTTTTTTTGGGATTATTTTTATGTTTGTGGCCTACTCATTTTATATTAGGTTCAAATATTATAAAAACATGTTATATTGATCAAACATGTGAGGAAAAAAAAGTAGGACAATTTATATTTACATTCCTACAATGCAACATTCTGAAAAAAGTTAAGAGCTAAAGGGATTTTGCTCTCTCTCCATCCCTAACCCATTTCAGTCTTTAACAATAATTCATCTACTCTTTGTCTCTGTCTCTTTCTCTCTCTCCTTATGAATTATTTTCCAAAAACTTAGTAGTCTTTCTCTGCTAAATTACTAAAAATATACTAATATTACCATTAGAATAGTGAGATAGATCTAAGTCTAAAACTCACAGATTATGAACAGTGACAGATTCAAAATTTTAGATGAGAGGAGATCAAGGTAAAAAAAATTTGTTCAAAGAAAAGAAAGGTAAAAAAATCTCAATTTTAAAGAAGCATTATACTATATTATTTTATAAATGTACAAAAATTAATAAGAGCATAAAATAATTTTTAAACTTTTGAAGAAGCCGCGGCCCCACACCTCCCTCCGTCCGCCACTGAATACGAATGGAATGGTCTGCAACGAAGAATCACATGACGCAACGATTGCTGATGGGATTGCTAGCGGCTGCTTAAGAAAAGTCCTTAATCTGAATTACTAGGCAATCTAATTCCTCTGACAAAGTCATTACTCACGTAGAAAAGTAGGGGCAACTGGAAACTTTTGGAGGAGACGACTACGTTAATAATCGTTGCTTCCTAGGAAAAGTAAATCCTTGTCTGAATCTTTCAAATTTTTAAAAATGCATTTTAAGTATCTTTTATTTGGGTATAAAAAGTGTTAAAAAGTATAAAATTTACAATTTCAAATACATATGATATAATTAAAAAAAATATATGCTTAACATGTATCTTAACAAGACTATGATTTTTTTTTCTTATTATTTTTTCTAGGAAAGTAGCATTATAATTCACTACGATTAACGGTGCTAAAAGAAAGGGCTTGGAAACTTGCCTGTAGTCCAAAATGTTGAAATAAGAGTTGCATTATAGTGCTTCTGCCTGGGATCTCCCATACAACTTCGAATGAAGAACCTTTATGCCAAGAGTGAGGCATCCCTGGCTCATCCAGACAAACATTTTTAAATAAATAATTTCTCCCTTACAAGTTTAAGATTATTAAAATAAAAGTAACTCTATACAAATAAAATTTTTGTACAAATAAGTTTCATACAAAATAATATAATTATTTGTGACACTTTCATATCAAACCAAAATCTCCTCTTTTGACACGCTATTTCAAAATTGACACACACATTATTGTGGTTGAGTTTTCTATATAAAAAATTTTCAAGAATAGATAAATGTCATACAAATAGAGTTATTCTACAGTATTTTGATCATTTTGAGGTAACTGTTTTTAATTTCTTTTATTTCAAAATAAAACACCCTCTCTCAACAAAGCTTTCACTTTTTTTTTTTGCCCGTGCTAACAAAAATGCTACTGCCATAAATAAAATAAAAAAATTCAGTAAGAACAAAATTTTCCTTATAAACAATCCCAAATTGCAGATTATGAAAAGCAGATTACTGTCTTGATCTTTGGTGAGCCATTACCTAATTAGAATCTAGCTGTTGTCTTCTACCACTTGCCTATAGAACCAGTAGCTGCCGTTGATGAGAGTCAACACCAACTCTCTCTTTCTCTCTCTCTCTCTCTCTCTTATAGTAGTCTAGGTCTGTTTAGAAGTGCTGTTAATTTTTATTTTTTATTTTTATTTTTTATTTTTAATGGTCTAATGATGAAATTTATAGGTTACCGTTTTGCTAAAAATACCATATTAATATTATAGAATTAAAAAATACATCTATTTTAATAAATTTTTTATGTTTTTATTTTTAAAAAAATAAAAAACAGAAACAAAAAATACTCACTATAAAGTTTTGGAAAGTCGCACCAAAAAAAAAAAGTTTTGGAAAGTATGCTAATATAAAATTTTCAGAAAAGAAGATCAAACCAGTAAAGCTTGAGGAGCGAAAATGGCAGATATAGCTGTTGCAGCAGCGCTGGTTTTGGTTGAGAAGGTTTTATCTGCTCTCGGCGAGCTACTGAACCTTGAGAATAAAGTGATAGATGATCTGAAAGATATCGGAAACTGTCTCCTGCGAATGCAAGCTTACTTGACGGACACGGATGCAAAAGAAGGCAGTGAGGTTCTCAAAGTGCGCGTTATTCAAATTCGCGATCTAGCTAATCATATTGAAGATGTTCTTGAGGAGTTCATGTTCCTCGTACACAATAAATTCCACAAACATAGAATCTCCAAGAGATTTCATGCGTTTGCTCGCACTGCCAGGTTCTCGAATCCGCTAAGCCGACTCCATGAAATGCCGGCCAAGATTGCAACAATCAAAAGAAAGATCAATGACATCATCACCTTAGATCAACTTTCTTCTTCTTCTTCCAGTACCAACACCAAGAAAGAAGAGCATCTGGGGGCTCCCCATTTCTCCGAGGATGAGGAAATATTGGGCTTTGAAGAACATCTAGAAGCACTCCTCGAACATTTGACCGATGGAGAATCGAGTCACATGAAAATTTCTGTGGTTGGTCCCGGCGGCTCTGGGAAAACCATTCTTGTGAAAAATGTTTATTACAGCAAAAGAATTTGGAGACAATTCGATTGCCGAGCTTGGATTCAAGTCTCCCAATCATGTGACATTGAGGACCTCTTGTTCAGCATGCTAGAGCAACTCTGTGCATCACGAATGGAACCGATTCCCAATGAAGTCGCAGGCACCCCGGCTAAACTGAGGTACTCTCTGCAGCAAAAAGTTATGTTGTTGTTCTAGATGATATTTGGAGTAAAGAACATTGTGAATCCATTATGAGAGTATTGCCCAGTGATTCTAGTAGCAGTAGAATCATTGTCACTACTCGAAAATCGGATGTGGCCTCTAATTGTAATTGTGTCCATAACTTGAGTAATGGCTTACCATGGCCAGAGGCCTGGGGCCTGTTCTGCAAGAAGGTTTTCCATGGAAAATGTCCTCCAGAGCTAGAGGAATGGTCTCAAAAAATAGTGAAGAGATGCGAAGGGCTACCCCTTGCAATTGTGGCTGTTGGCAGTCTCCTGTCAAAGAAACAACAATATCCATCGGAGTGGAAGATAGTGCATGACAGCCTTGGTTCTGAGATTGGAACCCATTCCAATCTTTCAATTATAAGCAAAATACTTCTCCCCAGTTACAAGGACTTGTCGACCAATCTCAAGAAGTGTTTCTTGTACTTAAGCATTTTTCCTGAGGATTACTCGACCGACCGAGGAAGGCTGGTACACCTGTGGATAGCCGAAAGGTTTGTTTCGAAAACTAGAGGCCAAACGCTTGAAGAGGTCGCGGAGGATTACCTGAACGAACTTATTGGAAGGAATTTGGTTCATACTAATAGCTGGGATTTCGATGGACGGCCAAGATACTGCCGGGTTTTGAACCTTGTGCATGATTTCCTCACTCACAAGGCTGAGGAGCTGAATTTTGTTTCGGCTCTTGCAGAAATAGATACAAGTTCTTCAAGCAAGAAAGCCCGACGCCTTTCTATACATAACGATCATTCCATCACTCCATCCCAGAGGAAAGACTTGGGTTTTGCTCGTTCCGCTTTCTTGTTCAAGAGGGGGAACGTTTCCCCCTCCTCGATTACAGACCTGCTTCGCGCCTTCAAATTGTTGGGTCTTCTTGATTTAAGTGATGCACCTCTAGAAAAGTTTCCTGAAGATATATTTCATCTCACCCTTCTAAGGTATCTGTGTTTGAGGAATACCAATATAAAGAAGGTCCCAGAATCTATAAAGAAGCTCTCATACCTCGAGACCTTAGACCTCAAGCAGACTAATGTGACTGAGCTGCCAAAGGCGATTCTGCAACTTCGTAATCTTCGTCATCTTCTGGTTTATTGCTACAATGTGACGAATTATATAAGATGGGACTCTGTACAAGGAGTGGAGCTGTTTGAAGGAATTCAGAAATTAACGAACTTACAGAAGTTGTCGCTCGTCAAACCAGACAAGCACAACAACATTATCAGAGAGTTGGGAGCTTTGGCGCAGCTGAGGAAACTGGGGCTGATAATGCTCAAGAGAGGAGGAGGAAAGTATTTGTGCGAATCCATTGCGAAGATGGAAGATCTTTTGACACTGGATGTTAGTTCAACCGGCAAACAGGAGTCTCTGGATTTGGATGATATGGATAGCCTTCCTCTCTGTCTTCAGAGTCTATATCTGAAAGGGCGCCTGGAGAAGCTCCCGGGAAGGATTTCCTCACTCAATAACCTGTTCAGGATTGGGCTGAAGGGGTCAAGATTGAAGAGCAGCCCACTTGAGGTCCTTGGTAAGTTGCCAAATCTGATGGAGCTCCAAATGGTTGATGCTTTCACTGGGGACAAGTTGGTGTTCGAAGCTGGAAGTTTCAAGAAACTGAAGATATTGCTTGTTGAACAATTTGATGGCCTAAATACAGTGTCAGTAGAGGAAGGAGCAATTTCGGTGCTTCAGAAACTGACTCTGTGTAATTGTACGAACTTGAAGTTGCTACCATTAGGCATCAATGGTCTCACTCACCTTGAAGAGCTGATTTTGTACAATATGCCCAGGGAATTCATCAGCCGACTTCAAAAGACTAATGAAGACCGCGAGATGGTGAGCCGCATCCCTCTCATCCATTCTTTCGTTCTTGGAGCCAATGGATTCTGGTCACTAGACCAAAATCTTTCTTGATTCCTCTTGGAATATCTGGGTAAGCTTTTGCTCTTATCTCTGTGTCCTCGTTGTTTATATCCTCATATGCTGCTGTCATTGAAACTGAGTAAAAAACTCTAATTAGGGTGAATAACACAATGTTAATGACTCTGCAGTTTTGGACTTGGATTAATCACAATTTACAGGTACACAAATTTATAGCTTTAGAGCCACAAACTTGACTTACAAAACAGTTCTAACTCTAGTTTCACACAGCATGTTAGCATAAAGGAATTGAGGATTTCACTTACCAAGTATCATATAGACAACTAAAATTTCCTACTCTCTCTCAGTGGACATCTTGATTCTCAGCAGGTCCAATAATTTACTTGAAGAGCTGGACAAAATGCAGTTGCTGGAAGAAGTAGCTTTCATTTCCCCAAATCAGTCAGCCAGTGGTTCTGTTTTTTTTTTTTTTTTTCCCCCTTCTTTTTTCTCCCCTTTTTTTTATGAACTTCATATATGTGGCTTTTTCTACCTTGGTGAGATATTGGAAGTGGTGGTTTGTTGCTGGCCTAGACAGCAGTTTTCAATAAATGGTTTCAAGATACACTCAACCATGTAATATTTTCCAAACATATGATCCTTTATTTCTACCGCACATATTCTCTATTAAACCTTTTTTTTTGTCTTTATTTGTGATATGGCTTCAATTTGGCTCGCATAAATGATGCATTGGTCCTGCTTTATGAAATTTTCTTAATTGTGAATATGTTGGCTAGCTTAGTTGGTAATGTCTCTTGGTGTGGTATTAGAGGTCGACCTTGGTTCAAAGTTTGCCTTTATAAGGAGAGGATTCTGTTGTATGTATTTGTTGTTTATACATTTACCATATGTTGGAAGTAGGAATTGTTGGTATATTGAAATAAAAGTTTTAAAACTTTTCATATTACAATTAGTATTATAATTTTAATAACTATCCTATTTATGACCTATTTATTCCAAACATTATGTTGGCGGTTAGAAGTTATTTATTAGTATATTTTATTATGATTATGTGGCCATGTTAATGGCTTGACCGTTGGTCTTATTGATCTTGTGTAGGTATAGATGTACCAAGTAACTATTTTATGGGATGAGAGAGGAGGGAGGAATGGAGAAGACTATTCTTTATACAAAAACTTTCCCATTATATGTATACTATTTTCTTCTAATTTCAAAAATTTTCTATTTGTATTTTGTGGCAACCACGACTGGGACGGTTCATCTTCTCCCAATTGGTGTGACACCTAAGGAGAGCGGCTTGTGAAAACTTGGGTTGAATTTTGGAGCCGTTGATATCCACTAAAACTTTCATGTAGGGAGGCACAACAATTTTAAGATAGCGACTATGTCGTGCCTCACCATTTCATAGGTCATATTGTGTTAATCTATATTTTCGTATTATATGATGTATCTCTTTTATTGTCATTTAAATATACTAGTGAATGATGATTTGTTTTCGTTTAATCTTTATTATGTGATTTTTAGACTAACAATTTAAAGTCGTCGTAATTCTCTAAATCAACATAATCTTAGCTATTGTCTATATGTCTTGATATGCTGTAGGAGCTTGGCATGAAAATATGTTATATCTATTTTGCTTCGATGTTCGGTTTGATACCTTCATGTGAGATTGAGTAACATGCTATGTGGGTTTTGCAATAATGGGCTGTTAAATGCCAGTCTGATATATTGGCACTAAATTTCTTACCTTGGTTTTCATTAGGATTCAATTGGCTTGTGACATAAAAGTGGTTTTGGTTTTAAAATATGTTAAATGTTTTCACAAACCTTCTTTTATAAGAAGCCAGTTTGGTGACAACAACGTAATAGTTTTTGTGTTTACGTTGAAAGTGTCTTATACCATTTTTAAAATTTGAGATTGGGTTCATGATTTATAAGAAGTTTCAACAAAACCTGTTCTTTGACAAAATCAGGTGGGTGTTGCATTATAATCCTTGTTGTATCTAACAAGTTCTTTCTGGGCATGTACTTTCCCTTACTTTGGTGTTTCAATAATCTCTCACAATTTTGCATGCCGTGGTTGTACTTGGAAAACCTTGTATAAAGTTGTTTGATCTATTTTAAAATTGTTCACTAGTTTCTGTTTGGAATAAAAATTCTGGTTTCATTATAAAGTGAGTTCTTTAATATAAAATGATTCCATGTGGGGCATTTTGACTATTGTATCGTGGTTCATGCTATTAGTTTCTATGAAAATAGGTTATGGAATTTGAATGGCGCCATAGATTCTCGATGGTGTAACCGGCAACTAGGGATGGCAGTGGACCGGGGTGGGACGAAGATTGGCACGTCCATCTTCGCATCTACCTAAAAAATTCACCTTCATCCCCGTCTCCATACCCATACGGGTATTTTTTGGACGTCCATCCCGCCCTGAAGGTAAAAATTTCCGTCCACCCCCGCCTTCACACCCGGCCCCGCCCCGCACCCGCCAAGCCTAATAACGCTTAAAAAAAAAAAACCCCCAAAACAAATACAAAAATAAATAAAAGAGCAAAAAATACGATTGGAAAATTTTAAATTTTATTATTTACAAGTGAGTCTCTATTTTTTGTTTTAAAATTTATAGTTAAACCTCTTTTTTTAGTCTTAATATTTATAATTAAGCTCTAGGTAATGACTAATTAAACTTATACCTAACGTAATGACTAATTAACCCATACCCATATGGGGCGGGGACTCCATACCCGCATGGGTTTAGTTTAACACCTCCACTCCCACCTCCATTCCCGTTTTAAATCCTCCATACTTTTTCCATACGGGATGGGTTCGGTCGGATATCCACTTTTAGCTGGTCCACTGCCATCCCTACCGGCAACTTGAATTGTATATATTTAATATATTAATTATTTAAAAGTTGGTGAGCAACTTGATGTATTGAGCTGTGTTACTATGGGTAACTGATGGTGGTCATGACTACTAATTAATGAGTGGTTCAATTTTCATGGAAGGCCAAAAGTGAAGCTATTTGTAAAATGATATATTGTAATATATATCTATATATAAATATGTGTGTGCGCGCATGCACATATATTCTCTATATTGCGTTAGTTACACTTTGTATATATAAGTTATTCGAATTATGCATGCTGACTGATTGAACATGTAATTGATTCGTGTATAATATGTTGATAATCTGCATGCATTCTTAGTGGTGTTGAGTTCTGATTTAGTCATATGAATGCATGGGAACCTCAGATTCTACTAAGATTGGTTGGTCACTAGTTTAGGTAAGACTTCTTGAAGTATATATACGTGTATAATGTTTTTTTTTATATTTGCAAGAATCCATGGCGTTTTAGATGTTAATAAATTGATATGGATATATTGATTAAAAAAATAAAAGTAAAGTTTACTGTGTATTTATGCTTATTACATAATTTTAATATCACAAATTTGTTAGGATTTTTATTTCATATGAACCATACGTTGCTCTGCTTAGATTAGCAAATCCCACTAATTTTATGACTATTGTAATCTCATATCTTTATATGTTTTGATATTTTTACATGCTTGAATTAGATTATATAATCACTTAGACTGACAAGTGATTTTAGTGTTGCCTATTTTTTACATGCATGAAAGAGAATTTGTTATTTGTTTGTTTTATGAACAGTTAAATGTTTTGTTGAAATTTGGCTGTTGGTATAATCTTGTTTTAATGTGAATGTACTATATGGGTCAGTTGTGAATCCACGAAAGATTGCTATTACATGTGAGCCATTTTTGCAGGTAACTGCTTGCGGTTTTAGTGTGCTTTAAATTGTGTCTTGCAGGTGTAAGGGTGTTATAACTACGTTATATTGGATGACTGTCGGTTTTCATCTGTTCATGATTCTAAAACACTTATTCATACATGATTTAACTGTTTTGCTTCGTATTTTGTTCGGATGACAACACTGAAGGAATTGAATGTGGGGGTTGAGTTTTTAACCATACAAAATATTGAGTTTCCTCATCAAATATTCTATTTTGGTACCATGCCATGTAAAATTAATATAATTTTATGTTACAGAATTTTGTTTGAAAATATCACAGGTGCATGTGGTTTTACAATGGAGTTTTTGGCTGATGAGACTTGAAAATGAGAGAAAAAATTATCTATTCCTTTTATATTATGGATAATTAGAAATCATGTTGATTATTATATATCATTATACAATATGAGATTTTATTAATCTTGTGTTAGAGAATTTTGCTTGGAATTTTATAGGTCCATGGAGCTCTTCGTGTACCAGATGATGTGATAACAAACAAAGTGTTGATCGAAAAAATATATCTTATTTAATTATTTTGAGATGATATTTTGGTTTTCACATCAGCCTATACTGACTTTGTGTATGAAGCTGGAGATGTTTGTTCAAATAATTTTGCAGGTCATGTGGCTCTATATTAATGAAGCAATTGAATAATGGCACTTGAAAATGAGAAAACTAAATTGAGGCATATGGCTTGAGAAGCCAAAATGATACTTAATGCCTCTAGATTAGCGCATGAGACTAGATTCTTATTTGACCGAGGGGATGAGTGTAAGCCCACAAGGAGTCACCAAGGGAGGTAATCCAACATCTGTGATTGGAGGTCCTATGAAAAATGTTTAATGGGTAGAAATAATCCATACAGTGTGACTTATGTCTAGCACTCATTATATTATGAGACACCATATAGATGTTCTCTTGCTCATCCTTAAGGCATTTGTACTGTGAAAATGTAAACATTAAGGAAGGGTATAACCCTAAATGAGTTCAAGGTGAGCAAACTTCGGCAAGGTATTTGTTATATGTACCCTTGGAGGATGCACCTAAGTGAGAGCTGTCGTGAAGCCATGACTATGAGAATTGGGCTGTTCTCTAGTAACTCTCATGAGAATCAAGATTTAGTGCATAGCAATTAATTGCACTACCCCGCAAACATGTCCAATAGTTGGTACTTTGTGTGTGACATGTCAAACTCTGACTCAAAGGGTCTAATTCAAGACCTAGTTCACTATGATTCTTTCAGAGAGAGACTGTTATCACTAAATGAGGTTCAAGTCTGAAAGACACCTACACCTATTACACAGTATTATGGTTGCTAAATTTTTATATATTAATTTATTTTGGTTTGCTAAATTTTCGTATATTAATTTATTATGGTTTGTGTTATAGAGGGATTTCAAAATTTTATAATACTTCAAAATTTTAAAACTTGTGGGGGATTGTTAGTATATTGAAATAAAAGTTTTAAAACTTTTCATAGTACAATTAGTATTATAATATTAATAACTATCCTATTTATGACCTATTTATTCCAAACATTATGTTGGGAATTAAAAGTTATTTATTAGTATATTTTATTATAATTATGTGGCCATGTTAATGGCTTGACCGTTGGTATTATTGATCTTGTGTATATATAGATATATCAATTAACAATTTTATGAGATGAGAGAGGAGGGAGGAATGGAGAAGACTATTCTTTATACAAAAATTTTCCCATTATATGTATACTATTTTCTTCTAGTTTCACATACTTTCTACTTATATTTTGTAGCAATCACAGCTGGGACGGTTCATCTTCTTCTAATTGGCGTAATACCGGAGGAAAGCGTCTTGTGAACACTTGGGTTGAATCTTGGAGCCGTTTATGTCCGCTAAAACCTTCACGTAGGGAGGCACAACAACTTTACGACAGTGACTACATCGTGTCTCACTATCTCATAGGCTAAACTGTTTTAATTTATATTTTTGTATTATATAATGTATCTGTTTTATTGTCATTTAAATATATTAACGAATGATGATTTGTTTTCGTTTAATCTCTATTATGGGATTTTTAGACTAACAAGAATTGCTTGCTATATTGGAAGGCTAAAAAGGATTTAGCATGAGATGTCCCATACATGGATACATACCTTTCTTCTCCACTTATATGTATATACTCCCCATCAATGCCCCCCACAACAATCAAGCAAAATAAATTAATCTCTATTGCTCTCAAAGATTCCAAGCCTTCCCCCATCAATGCCCCCCTCAACAATCAACTTTCTCTCTTTTTATAATACAGATCTTTGATTCATTCTTCTTTATGGACATTCATATACTCTGCTAGTTTAATTGGGTAAGTGGGCAAGTCAGCAACTTTCTTTCTGGTTTTTCTTCCCAAGATTAGATTGGCTAAGATAACCAATTTACCTCCTTACCGTTAATAATTTACACGACCTACTTTTTTCTTTTTATGTACAATGAGCAAAATCATTATGATTTCATCATTCATAATAAATTTTATGTGGGGTCGAGGGACAAAGATAAAGGCGGATATGACCAACCCTGATCGTCAAAAAGACCACTTATCAGTGCTTCTGTTGGGTTCATCCAGGCCTCGCATACCGTAATAACAATATGTTAAAAACAAAATCTTGTTCTGAGCTCCCATCTTTTTCTTGGCTCTTGACCCCTCTTAGGACGAAATCCTGATTTCATCTATGGTGAAGCCTATAAATACTCAAATTATAATGGACAACACGTTTTTTTTATGGTACCTCACACATGTTTGCAAGGTTGCCAACATATATGACATATATTTAAGGCTTAGATGTAGGGTTTTAACTTCTTTAGCAACAACTAATCCAACCAAATGACCCTATCCTTTCATTTCACACTATCAATCAGACATGATAAAAGCATTAAAGCCCATTTCTCTTTTTCTATGTGCTACACAGGGATTCAGGGCAACGCATGGTCATCAGTCTTCTAAGTGTTTTTTTTTTTTTTTTTTTTTTTTAATACAAGGCAAAGGGGAAGGAGATGGGGCAGGTAGAGTTTGAACCTCTACCGAATGAGTAGATACATAGGGTCAACCATTGAACCAGACCTATTGCTCATCAATCTTCTACACTTGAAAACCATGTTACTTAATCGTAGGGCCACTCTCTCTCTCTCTCTCTCTCTCTCTCTCTCTCTCTCTCTCTCTCTCAAGACGTGATCAAGCTTTCTTCCTTAATCAAGTAATTAATGACACTGCAACAACTCTAAATTGACATTAGGTTCTAATGATGATATATAATTTCAATGGGTAGGTTTTTTGGTCTTCTCTTCGGTAGGTCAATGAGTTGGTTATGGTGCCTCCATATCACAATGGACACCTCTAACATTACCCAGGACAAAAGAAAATTTATAGGACAAAATGTTTCAATTTCAAACAGTGAGGTTTCTTGAATTCACGAAGATGTCAACAAAACAAAAGGAAATGATGGAGAGTTTATTCAATCCATTTTTCAATACTTCTGTCATGACTCTGATTTGTGAATTACAAGTCTAGAGTTAAGAATTCACAAGGCATTAGGTAACCAAAAAACAGATCCTTTGCTTCAAGCACTAAAAATAAAAAATTATGTTCCTTTCCAAGCATACTGAATTGCGTACCCATATACACAAACATAAATATAATATATATAATATGTATATATACGTATATATACGGACAATTAATTGAGAAAGAGATACAGAGATCCTCAATAAATAATCCCCCATGCACCCCCGCCACCACCTGAAGTGCAATAGAAGCCAACAAAATCAGCAAATTAACGCCTGACCCCCTTCACTGTCTCTCTCTACCCATACTTTCTCTCTCTAAAATTAATCCACTGTGCAAACTTCACCATCAATGGCGTAGAGCAATATCAATATCTTTACGTGCCCAAAACCTCAGCAAGAATTGGGCCAAAGACACAAAATTGAAATCTTTATGGGCTTTTCTTATTTATGTGATTATGGTGGTTAATTTGAGATTTTTTTTTTTTTGTTATGAGATTTTTTTTTCATTTGATATATGTTATTTTTATTTTTTTATGAGTCTTTTCTTATTTAAACTAAGATTTTTTTTTTTATTTTATGAATACGGATATATACACGGATGGAATGGTCTATAATGAATAATCATATTAAATATCTTGGACGCAACCAAATGACGCAACATTGTGAAACCTGCTGACGGGATTGGTAGCGGCTGCTTGAGAAAAGTAACTAATCTGAATTAACAGGAAAATTTAATTCGTTTGACTGAGTCATTACTCAAAATAGAAAAGTTGGTGCACCTGCAAACTTCTGGAGGGGACGACTACGTTGATAGTTTAATTCCCCTTAATTTGCTGCCTACGAAAAGTAGATCCTTGTCTGAATCCTTGAATATGTTGAAGTTGATGCAAAAGAAGGCGTTATAACTTTATGTGGAAGCTGAAAAAGGTGGTGAATCTGGCAGCGAAGTGTCATCATCATCTAAGATCGGAGAAAGCCTGGTTGAGGATTCGACTTCCGGCTCAATAGTTGGCATTGGTGTTGGGGATTTGAAGGTTGGAGTTGATGATTTGGGATCTAATTCAGATGGTGGTGTTGGTTGGGGAGTAGAGGAAAGACAATTAAGGAGAAATTGACGACAGAGCTGAGGCCTACTGAGTTGCAAGTCGAAGATACATCATATCAGCACGCAGGGCCTGCTGCTGTTAGGGGTAGTGATGGGGAGACGCATTTTAATGTGAAAGTGGTGTCAATGGAGTTTGGTGGAAAGAGTTTGGTTAAGAGACACAGGCTAATCTATGATTTGTTGCAAGATGAATTGCAGAGTGGGCTTCATGCATTGTCAATTGTGGCAGAGACACCATCAGAAGTTGATGGCAGATGAAGATTTTTCATGGAAAAGGTTACTTTTTTTTCTCTTTGGTCATTTTTATCGGTTGAACAATTAATGCTAGCTCTTTCTTCTAGAGTATTGGAAGCGTTGTACCTTATAGAAGTTTGAGGGTATGATAGCATTGTATGGTGAATCACGAAGGCATAATGAACCTTTGGTCTTTTTCAAATATTCTATATCAAATTAATTTGCTGTAAATCACCAAGGGAGATGATAGTCTGTGAGAGACTAGCTTGAGGTGGTCATTGAGAAGGGTTGTACTGTTAGACATTCTTTTGCGGAAGCTCATTGGTGTGCATATGTCATGTATTTTCCTCCATGGCTTTTCAGAGTATGAGATGATATGTCAGGAGATCTTCATTGTTGTTGACAAGTTCTTTTCCATTTGAATAGCTCCGCTCTTTGAAATTTGAGTTGGATTTAGTTACTTTATTTTTGGTAAGTAGTTGAAATTTAATTGCTCAGTTTTTTTTTTTTTTTTTGGGTTTGCACTTTGATACAATGAAATTTATTCAGAAATTTTGTCCCATTACTGTTACTTGTCAACATTCAGAAACTTCCTTTGTTATTGCGGAAATGTGGCCCGTTTGAAAAATTATGGGGGACCTTTACGTTTTAATTCTCTGTTCTTTTTTCTACTGATTGTCTTGTTGTGGCAGTGTTCTTTTGATATATTTGGCTTCTACCAAAGTTTACTCACCTGTTTGTAAGCTTTATATGACCTGCGAACCTTGTTGTTACTACGTTGATTGGTATTTATTTGCTTGAAAACCTATTCCGCTCCCTTTAAAATGTGTCGGCAAAAACTTCCTCTTTATGTACCTTAGGACTGCTGCCTGTCTTTATGTGTGATTGTGCAGATATCTTCCTAAATGAGACTTCATGTGTCATATTTCTCAATGTTAAGTAATATTGGGCAACGATCTAAACTGTGACCTGTAACTTGGAGTAACTTTCAGGCTACAGATCGGAGAAGCCAGCAAGGCATTCACCGTGGTGGAAAATGTATTCTGGTGTTTCAACATTTTCCTTAGCCTGATTCGCTCTATGCAAAAAATGTTTTGCTGTGGTTCACCATTCCTTGGACAGATTCTCTTGTACTTCCTAATAGTTGAAAAGTTTACTAGATCACCGTTGTTTATTCGCCATTAGCAGTCTTTGATTAAATAAGACTGCTCTAGGTTTTCCAAGGCAATTCATGGGCATGGCCCTAATTTCTTACTCAGGATGTGATGACTCGGTCAGATTGGTCAAAAAGTTGGGGTTGAAGTTATATTAAACTTTGGAAGGTAATTTGGCTATTACACAAAATTGTATTTAAAAGAAACCCACTTTCCTCATTCCTCTCTCTCTCTCTCTCTCATTTTCTCTCTTTCATACGGTCGACACACGGCGAATGAGAGGCCATCTTTCGTTTTCCCCTCCGTTTCTTCCCGTTCTTTTCTTTTTTATTGTCAATTTTACTTCTATTGAGAGCAAGATTTTGATACCACAACTTAGAATTTTGTGTTTCTCTTTTCTAAGATTTTGCAGTGGTAGTTTCAAAGGAAACTTTCATAATCTTGAGTTTACTTATAGTTGACGATCTACATTGAAGTAAGAGATTACACGTGAATTTTGTTATTAAGTTAATCATTTTGAGTTATTTATGCGAATTGAGTAACAATCATAGCTATAGAAATTTTAATTTAAATTCTAAGTTTTACTTAAACTTAAAAGTCGATTGTAATTTAGTTTTTTGACTCCCTTAATTAATTTTTGTTATATTTATCATAATGTATTAGTTACTAATGCATTGTGTGTTGTTGAATGCTTTAAATAAAAATCTAAGAATTTACCATATTTACATGTTTAATAAAATTAGGAATTTTTTTATCATAAATACTTGATTAATGAAATTGGCTTGATATTTATGTGATTAATGTGTATGCAAGTTATACTTGAGATGTTGGTTGATTTAAAAGAAATAATTGAGTGTTTTTGCTTTCTTGACATAATGTGAAGTAGGCATAAAAATGATACTTGAATGTCTCGAATAATAATTAAGATTATGTTATGAATTTGATAATTTGAATATTATTGATTTTGCTTTTATGTGGCGTTAATATTGTTTTAGACTTGGGCTTAGTCTATCTGTATTTGGGCATAATCAGGCATGAGCTTAAAGCCCTGAGCTTTAAGAGTTTGCATTAGAATAAAGACTTGATGTCTCATTTAACGGAATACACGCGTCCTTTAAGTGCAGCCTATAAAAATTGAAATTACTTGAAAACATACATTCTTTGAATGATATTTCATAAAGAGCGAAAGAAGTTATAGGTGAAATTATGTCCCTCCTTAGTACGGCCGATTGTATCATGAACTTACATTGGGTTGGACTTGGGTGAGTCTTGATATATATATATATATATATATATATGTTATTTATTTATTTACTTATGCATTTTATCATTTAAGTTTTAGTCTTATAAAGTCAACTTAATTTTCATTGTTGTTGGTGACTGAATAGTTTGTGGTTTGACGTTATTTGTGTTTGATTTTTATTTAGTTAATTCATATGTGTACTTATATTATATTATTAGGCATTGGATTGGGAGTTATGATTAAGAAACTGCATTTATTTACTTTCATAGGCTTTTCAAAAATTAGGGCGTGACACAAGATGTTAGGAGCCTTCATTCCTGTATCTAGTTATGTTGTAGACTTGATTATATGTCACGGTTCCGTAGTCTTGCCGCTTGTGTTATGCTTGTAGGGTTCGTCTAGATGAAATTATCTGATTCTTTCTCCCCATGTCTTTCTCCTGTTAATCTGGTGACAAGGAATGCTGAGAAAGATGTAATGCAAATGAAGTTCTTTGGCTCCAGTTTTTGGTTCTGCACTTGTTTAAGAGCACTCCTTGTTCTAGTACAATTCAAAAAGAACTGTTGCATCCATAACATAGGTATCAGATGCATGAAAACTGGCATCTAGACCAAAATCAGAACAGTGCTATAGGGGAGAGAAAATGGCAAAAAGAGATGAAAATAATATATGTTCTGCATTTTCATATCTTGGTTCTGCAACTTGGGGCAACTGGAACACCTGTTGGTGGACTAGTCATCTCTAACTGGCATCTTCCACGCAACCAACCAAGGGAAATAAATCAGACCCAGATTAGCTCTCATTCCGAAAGGCTGAAAGGTGCTTGATCAGTTGCTTTGTGACTGTTGGAATTCCTACATCAATTTTCCGATTTGGGTTGGAGAAATTTGTGAGTCTTAAAGGAGAGGACATTGAGCCTTGCAGTTGGATATCAAATGCTGAGTCTTTTAAGTTTTCAAAAATCATTTTAGCTCGAAAATAAAAACGATTGTGTTTTTTAAAATTATTTATGCCACAACAGTACCATGACTAAGTATTGTATATAATAGAGACTCCTCCACCCAAATAATCTTCTTCGTTTTTTTTTTTTAAATTTTATCTTTTCGTAGGATTATGTTTGTTAACCTGAATAGGATAGCGCCACGTAACCATCTTTGCTACTGTGGACAGAGAAAAATTGGCAGCAACCTTGGAAAGTTTGCTAGGTCCCAAAGTACGAACCAATACTCTTTCATGCCATCGATTCCACCTAGCTTCTTCCCTCCTTCCTCTTTTTCTCCTTTACCTTCTCTCTCTAGATCCCATTCTCACATGTTCAATCAATGGGGACCGGGTAATGGACTCTCTCTCCGATCTCAGCCTCGATCACAGCCGATCAGTGGCTCGATCGATCTCAGTTCTCGTCAAATCGCAGCCCTCTGTAGCACTGCTTCTGTGTCACGATCGCTGGTAATTCCTCGCCTATCATAGCACCTTTCTTTCTTTCTTTCTGGTTTTTTCCTTCTAAAATGCAATTTGAATTGTGTGATGTTCATCATTGTTTTACCACAAGCAGATCTGTCTGCCATACTTTCAGGAGTGTGTTTTTATTGCTGTGTGATTGATGATGAGTGGTTATAGCAAGAGAGTTTTTTTTTGTTTGATCCATCCCAAAAATATATAGGGTAAGTTTCCAAACAAAGTCATGCACTAAACAGAGAGTATCCTCTCCAACTCCTCTCTGCACTATACATCCGCAATTGCTTTGACCTTTTGATGAAGAAAAGAGAGAAAAATCTATGTGCTGCTTCCTAGAATCATATACATGTATGCAGCTATTCAAGAAAAATTCATACATTAATTTATGTGCAGAATAATTAGTTGGAAGAAATTCACTCATTTTAAAATAAAATATAATTTTTAACTCAAAAAAAATACCATTGTCACATTTTCGGTGGGATATTTTAAAAAAATTTTCAAAAAAAATATTATTTTCCTTTACCCAAAAAGAGAGAAAAAAAAATACCCTACCCATAGACCCTCAAACAAAATAAACCACTTGTCTTTATGCCACCGAACACAATATTTTATTACACAAACAACTATTGGGGGGCCAAGTGTGGAAATGGTGAAAGACTGTGTGTCTGATGGAGGAAGTAGTCGACACAATCTCGACCCACCACAACATTGAGTAAAGTATTTTTGGACCCACCACAGTGGAAACCAATTTGCAAGTGGTCCGGACCCTTCAAAGTTGAAACAGATGATCTCAGCAATCTGTCGTAAGCCTTGCCTTTGTTGTGTACACGTGGCATCCCCATTTCCTATTTTTTTTTTTTTTCTCTCTTTTCTTTCAAACAAATTTCCAAATTCTTTAGTAACAAAAATGGAGAATACCGCACTACGCATGGATAAATCTATCAAGTTTTTCTATTTCTTGATACAAATTTAAATTCATGCAAGTAAATACATCTATGTATATGTCTCAATAGGAAGAGAGAGAGAAAAAATCCATTAGAAGGTAATTCTCAAAATTTGATGCGTCCTGACTGTTATGTTACTGTACCAGTAAGTATTTATCCTTCTCTATTTTTATGCTCATAGATAAGAAAATAATATAATAAACATCAAAATAAATTCTAAGGAACATTTATTTAACATTTTTCAAAGTGGGAGAGAAATTAAAACAATTATTTGCTAGAAAACTGAGATAATTCCACTGGATTATCTATATTCTTACTTTATTTCCTGCAATCATTCCAAGCTTTGCAGCTTTGTCAAAAGTTATCATAAAATGCTAATTTGAGTCATGTAGTACTCATAAATCTTCCTGTTGTGAAGAAGTTACTTAGACATGGGATAAAAAGTGTAAAAATGTAAATTGTTAAGTTACTCCACCCTTTTTAACGTCTTTCCATTTCGGTTTCAGTTTTAATTTTTATATTCTCAAAACTAAAAAATTTAAAAACATCTCTTTTTTTTCTCTCTCAAAAACAAGAAAAAAAAAGTATACCATAAAAGATACAATCATTTTTATTTTTGCATTTCAAAAACTATTAAAAATACTTTTTAAATAGTTTCTAAAACTGGAGTGTTTTTTAAAAAAAAATTCAAAAACAAGTTTCGAAACCTATTATCAAACGTAGTTTTGATTAAAATAATTTTCAGAATCAATCTGCCAAACATAGTTATGTTAAAATTTCAAAAAATAAAAACAGACAAAACCGCAACAAAACAGAGATCCGACTGTGTTCAAATATCACCAGGCTACCCATTAAAAACGGTAGAGGGAGCCTTAGAGAGGAACCATTGTTTAAGCTTCATACTAAAAAATTGAAAAATTATTCGGTCCTCGTGGCTCCCTCCTCTTTCTTTCACAATGCCAATGGGTCTTCACCATTACAGGAGTACCACTGAAGCAGAAGAAGTAGAAGAAGAAAGGGTTCAATGGGTCAAGTACTGTCCAACATCGTCAGGTGTTTATGTGGTGATCAAGCAGGTGAAGATCAAGAAAGGCCAAGTGAGACGCTCCTGCTATGCCCAGCCTTGCCAAGCAAACCCGGCACAAGCGCTGAAGAATTACTACAAACCCGACCGAGTTTTCCACTAAGCTCATCAGACTCGTGCAGTGACTCGGGCGCCAGTTATGCTTCGATTCCTCCATCTGACGTCGACGAAATTGCATTCTCAACCATTAGTCATGTTTCCCATCAAAATCTCTCATTGTCGGGGCTAGAACTTCTGTTATCTTTACCATCAAAATCTGACGTCGACGAAATTGCATCCTCAACCAATAGTCATGTTTCACCGAGTTCAGAGTCAGTCAGCAACCACGACGACTCAATCTCAGACGCCCAGTTGGGGCTAGAACTTCTGTTATCTTTACCATGCTTAGAGTCCTTTCTCAGGGACTCAAGCACTAAAGGGTCATTAGATCCGGCTGTAGTTGCCGACTCGAACTTCGATGTCGTTGAAAAGAAGAAACAAGTACTTCCACTTCTCTCTCAAGAAAACTTAGAAAAACCAAGAGAAAGAGATGAAGAGAGAGAGCAAGCAAAGGTAAGCAAGGCAGTGGTGGTAAAAGAGATATGGATGAAGCATTATAGTAGCTGCCACAAGATACTGCTTGTGGGTGAAGGAGATTTCTCATTCTCTGCTAGTTTGGCCGTGGCTTTTGGTTCTGCTGCTAACATCACTGCTACTTCTCTGAATTCTATAGGTAAAGTAACATTCATCAATCGACTTTACATATTTTTATACCCTCTGATCATTCATATATATACATACATATATATATATATATATATTTTATATATGTTGTGTGATTTGGACTCCTCAGGATACTTGAGAAGAAATTACAGGAATGCAATGTCAAACATCCAAAGTTTAAGCACCAGAGGAGCCACGGTCCGGCATGGTGTGGATGCAACGGAAATGGAAGACCATTTCTTGTTCAGAGGCTTGACATTTGATCGTATAGTTTACAATTTCCCTCATGCTGGTTTTTTTCCAAACGAATCACGAGAGTCGGTGCTTCAGTAAGTAGATTTCTCCTTCATAATGCCTCCCAAAAGTCCACTTGATCTATCCATTGCATTTGTATTTAAAATTCTATACTAAAAATTTTCTATTCTGGCATAATTTTTTATACTAAAATAATATGGCAATAACATTTTTATAATTAAAAGTTATTTTAATAATTTTTTTAAATGAAGGTCTTAGTTTAATCTGCAAATTTTTTTATCTGTATACCATTATTGTATTCTATATATCTATCAAATTTTCCCCTTGCAGCCGATACAGAGAACTGGTATGCCAGTTCATGGCGAATGCTAGGAAGATGATCACAGAAAAGGGAGAAATTCATATTACCCACAAATCAAACGGCTTCTTTCTGGAATGGAACCTGGAGCAACTAGCATCAAGCGAGGGCCTTCGACTTATAGAGAAGTTGCACTTCAATTACACTGACTATCCGGGCTACCGCACCAAATATGGCTTTGGGGGTGACAAAAATTTCAACTGCAATCCCAGCAAAACTTATAAATTTGGACTTAATTAGAGGTTTCAATCCAGCCATAGAAGCTTTGAAATGTTAGTGTTTTTGTTACGTGGTTGCAGTCAAACTTGGTGAGCGCTTGGATTGAAATTTGAATGTGCGAAAATGGTTAAGGTGTAGCCAATGGATGGCGACCTTTTGCTGCTTTTGTAAATATAATTGTATAGAGGGAGAAGAGGTGTTTAACTTGTTTAGCGGCTGTATGTGTGCCTTCCAATGTTGGGTTTTCAACTTTATTGTTAGGGATAACAAAAGAACTCAATATCTTGGGTCCACTTTTCGCCTTCACTGGGACGTATATGAAGTGATATTAATTGGGACAGAATGGGATAGATTTGGGATAAGGTGAATAACTCGCTCCAACTTGTACCCGCCCTATTTATAAATATATATTTATTTTTTATATGTATATATTTTATCGGGATATGATTATTTTGATTTTCTCCTTATATTTATAATTTTGTCCCTTTTTTCGTCCATGGTGTGTTTTAAAAAATTCACTAACATAAAGGAGTAGGGGCGAGATAGGTGTGGGGAGAGGTTAAATGGGCGGAAAGGGGATGGGGTAGAGATTTCTCGACTCAAACTCACCATGTTGCCATCTTCATTCATTGTATGATCTTTATTTTCTTAGTAATTAAATTCTTACTTATCAAAAATTAAAAAAACTCGTTATAACTAATGACCTTGAGGCATGATAATTAAACTACCCATATAAGATTTTATAAAATATATATAGAAGGATTTGGTTCTCGATTGTTTTGATTAATTAGCACAATTATTAACCCGAGAATCATTATGAGGTTTTTTGCACACTGGAACAAACCAAGTCTCTTTAAAACCAACGCAACAAATGGAAGTTACGGTTAGTATTGTTCACCGGTCAACCAAACGTTGAATAGCAGTCTGGTAAATCATCTTGTTACTTTCTTGCAAAATGCTGAAAAAACCAAAAAAGAATTATCATATGACTAAGATTCCTTACTTTGAAAAAGAAAATCAATGAACAAAACCATGAGTAACAAGCCTGGAAACTTCCCTCCTGTGCAAAATGCCGAAAAAGAGTTGCATCAATATTGTGCTTAATTCAACCAGGAAGCTCCCATATAACTTCAAATAAAATATCTTTCTGCCAAGGGTGAGATGTTTCTTTGACTCATTCAAAATAAAACTCTCTTTGCTGGTTCAAGATTATTAAAATAATCCCAACTTGCAAATTTGAAAAGTAGATCACTGTCTGAATCTTTATGAGCCATTACTCTTATTATGGAGTTGTATCTTTGTGCCAACCATGTTGATGCCACTTGCCTACACAATCTTGTACCAAGTAACTGTTAAGATAATGACCATGCACCAAGCAAACTCAAAGAAGTCAAGAAAATGCTATTTCGTTAGGAATATTGAAGAAAATTACAAGTCCAAATTGACTGAACCACCCACAAAAGTGACCAAACGCGTGTTTGCAATGTTGTTAGTATATTATTTTGACAAAAATCAAAATTATTTAGTAATAGTTATTTTTGCTTTTCCTAATCCTAGGTAATTATTATATCTGTATGAGAAGAATCAAAGACAAGGAATGGTAATCCCATTATTAGGAATAACATTGCTTGGAATAAGATTCAAGTGTCAATATGCAAATTAAGCAATTGAATTAATTAAAAATTTTCAAAGAGAAAATAATGAAATCTTAAATTTTACGATCCCATTTACCTTTTTTACTCTTAATCACCTCCCACTCTTGTAGGAATGTGACATCCCTGATATTGTGTTTGGAACCAGATTTATTAATTGAAAAACAGAGCAAAAGGAAAATGTGAGAAAAAAGAAAATAAAATGAAAGATTATTTTTATTTTCTTTTTTCACATATTTTTTTTTTCATTACCAAATTCTCAATCTACACACAGCCTAAGGAGGAGTGAGAATGCATGATAATCTCATTTTCAACACCAAGGTCTACAAATATCACATGGTTAATGAAACTTTTCACACGAATCTTTCACAAAATACTTAACTAATACTAATATTATCCATTAATTAGAATACTGTGTTGTTAGACCTACGTATTTGATTCTCCAAGTACATCAATAGTGTATACTCTTTGATCTCCATGGCGCAATCCAATTCTTATTTTTTACCTTATTTTTTTAACTGAAATACCTACATAACCTAAGCAATAATAAGTTCCCCGTTGACAATGATATATGTTGTGTCCGTAAATCCTGATGTGAAATATGTGATATTCGTCAATGGCGACAAATAAAAAAACAAAAAAAAAAGAATAGACTAGGTATAAATTAAAATACTGAAATAGATCTAAGTTTGAAATTCAAAGGAAAATTAATATGAATATGGACACAGATGGAATGGTCTATAACAAATAATCATATTAAATATCTTGGAGACAACCAAATGACAATGACGCAACGACTGTGAAAGCTGCTGACAGGATTGCTAGCGGCTGCTCAAGAAAAGTAATTAATCTGAATTACTAGGCAATTTAATTCCTTTGACAAAGTCATTACTCATATAGAAAAGTAGGTGCAACTATAGTTAGTAAATATTTGTATTATTTATGTATAATATTTGTACGTATGTATAAATAAAAAAAATTTTATTCGCCGTCCAGATCTAAAACCTAATGAAAAATAAGTGTTTTTTTTTAGTTTGACAATTTAATATACGTATTAAACATTTTACGTATTATACTTTTGAAAAAGATTCGATTAAAAATTAGATATAATTAATATAATTTTAGCATATTATTAATTTCATACATAATATATAATTATAATAGTACAATTATTGACATTTAGCTTATTCAACTTTATTAATTATAGAAAAAGCTTGTATGACTCATGATTTATGTATTTTTTACTCGTATATCATGTCATATGTAATCGTGGTATTTTTTAATACTTGGTATATTTGTGAATGTATTTTTCTATAACTTCTTATTAATACTCAAAATATTAAGTTAAAAATTAAAATTAATGAATTAATTCAAATAAAAAACAAAAAAAAAAAAAATTTGTTTATCTATCACTTTAATTTAGCTGTTTGTTAATAATAAGTTTTTAAAAATTGATATATTTGAGACAACAATAATACCTACTAATATATAAGAAGAAATTACTTATTAATGTAATTCTATTTTTTGTCCTAACTTTTTAACAAATGTTAGTATGGTACCCGGATAAATATATATTCGTATTTTTTACATTCTTGTAATTTTATGCTGAATTTTGTTATCATATTTTTTTAAAAAAATAATATTAAACTTCGTACGTATTACGTACCGTTCTTTTACCATTTCGTATTTTACTAACTATGGGTTCAACTGCAAACTTCTGAAGGGGACGACTACATTAATAGTTTAATGCCCCTTTGCTTCCTACGAAAAGTAGATCCTTGTCTAAATCTTTCAAATTTAAAAAAACACATTTTAAGCATGTATTTGTTTTTTTTTTGGGGGGGTAGAATAAAGTTTAAGGAGAGGGGAGGCTATCCCATTGCAAGGTCAAAGGCATGCCACCTGCTAGCAGTACGAGTCGAACTTGAACATTGTAAGCAAAATATCCAATTCTTACCAACTCAACTAACCCATTAGCATTGTAAGCATGTTTTATTTGGTTATAAAAAGTGTCAAAAAGTGCAAGATTCACAATTTCGAACTCATATGATACAACTTAGCATAGCATGCCTTAACAAGACCCTGATTCTCTTTTATTTGTTTTTTTCCCAGGAGAGTAGCATGATGATTCACTGGATTAATGGTGCTAAAAAAAGGGCATGGAAACTTGCCTGTAGTCCAAAATGCTGGAGTAAGAGTTGCATTATTGTGATTATGCCAGGAAGCTCGCATACAACTTCAAATGAAGTATTTTTATGCCAAGAGGCATCCCTGACTCATTCAAAACTAAGCATTTTTAAATAAATAATTTCTCGCTTACAAATTTAAGATTATTAAAACAAAAGTAACGCTATACTAATAAAATTTTTATACAAAATAATTTTTATATAGAATGACGTGACTATTTATAGTCCTTTCATATCAAACCAAAAACCCACCATTTTGGCATGCAATTTCAAAATCGTCACTGGCACATTATTTTGATTCAGTTTTCTGTGTAAAAATATTTTTAAGAATAGGATTTCCTTAAATGCCATACAAGTAGATTTATTGTACACTATTATGATCAGAATGGTATGGTTGTTTTGTAGTTTCTTTCATTTTAAAAAAAACACTATCTTAACAAGACGAAGCGCCCAACTTTTGGCCCATGTTATAACAAAAAATGCCACTGCCAGAAAGAAACGAAAAAAAAAAAATCAGCAACAACAAAATTTTCCTTATAAACAATCGCAAATTGCAGATTATGAAAAGTAGATTACTGTCTGGATCTTTGGTGAGCCATTACTTTATAAGTGAGTTTATTGCCAAAGTAACATTATTTTTAAAAATAATTCCCTATCTAACACTCTCTCAAAAATAATTTCCAAACTAACATTCTGACATCATTCTTAAAAGAAATATTTTATTAACAAGCCATTATAATTGACAAAAATTGACATTTTGCCCTAATGTATGAATACATGTATATAAATTTACAACTTCTAATTGTGCTAGAAAAACTCTCACTTTTGATGGGTCTAAATAACATTTTATAATATTATTTTCACCTCTCCTCTTAATAGTACACTAGTATAATAGCATGCTTTTGATTAAATAGTGTAGATTTTTTTTTTAGAATTACGAAAAATGTATATATGTTTACAACCTAAGGGAATAAGAAATGAAAAGGTTGAGTTCAAGCATAAGGGATAAGAGCAGGCCTTGAACCTATGACCATGAGCTTGATAATTAGAGTTCATATCAAATAGAACACTCCTTGCTCAACTACTTAGAGATTGATGGGTCAAAATTAATAAAATACAATACGATTTTTGATGGGTGAAACCATTGTTTATTAGTAGCATTAAATTACAGATGAAAACAATTATACAATTGCATGCTATAATAGCATACCATTAAGAGGAGAGAGAGGAAACCAATTATAAAAATGTAATTGAATTGGAGTTTCACCAAACAGAATGAATTAGAGGCGATAACATTATAAAATTTAAATTACTCTCTAAGAGTAGTAAATTGAATTGGTTAATTTAATAATAATCTTTTTGTATGCCATGTGTTCACTAAACTAATCTTAATGCGAGTTTTGTTAAGATAAATTTGGAATCAATATTCTATTTGATTGTTGAAAAGCATGAGGAAGAAAAATAACTTGCTTTTATTATAAAGCTAAAAGCTTTTTCATAGATTTCTTAGTTATTAAAAGGGCATTTTAGAATTACATGATGGAATTTTTTTTTTTTTTTTATATTGATTGAGTTGTATGTTACTATAACTTTTTCGAGTTTCAATTTCCAAAGTAATGGGCACTCATATTTGAGAATAATGAGCTTGCGCTTAGTCATGAGAGAAAGCAACAAATTTGAAAATATGTATCTATATATTGGGGTAACAAATCAATTTTAGTAAACTATAATGTCTTTTTAATAAAATATTTCTTTTATGAATGAGGCCAAAATGTTAGTTTGGGAATTATTTTTGAGAGAGTGTTAGATAGGGAATTATTTTTTAAAAGAATGCTAGTTTGGGAAAAAACTCTTACTTTATTAGAATCTAGCTGTTGTCGTCTACCACTTGCCTATATATAGAAAAGTTTCCTGAAGCTATATTTCATCTCGCCCTACTAAGGTACGTGTGTTTGAGGAATACAAATATAAAGAAGGTTCCAGAATCTATAAAGAAGCTCTCATACATCGAGACCTTAGACCCCAAGCTAGCACACTAAAGTGACTGAGCTGCCAAAGGGGATTCTGCAACTTCATTATCTTCGTCATCTTCTGTTTTATTGCTACAACATGAAGAATTATGTAACATGGAACTCTTATCAAGGAGTGGAGTTGTTTGAAGGAATTGGGAATTTAACGAACTTACAGAAGTTGTCGCTTGTCAAACCAGACAAGCACAACAAAATTATTGGAGAGTTGGGAGCTTTGATGCAGCTGAGGAAACTGGGGCTGATAATCCTCAAGAGAGGAGGCGGAAAGGATTGTTAGAAAAAACATGGGTGTAAACTCATTATTTTGTTAATTTTTGAGCCAATATAAATGTGAGACCTATACATCTTTTGTGTCGGGTCATTGGTGCGTTGAATTCACCTCCGAGAAGATATAAATCTTGACTATTTACTTGCTCAAATCTGTATAGGATTGAATGAGTTATTGGTCTCTAAAATTACCCCCTTGAATATGAGTTATATAGTTAAAAGTAGATTATCCCACTTTGATTTTTTATAGAAAACATGTTGTGCATATATAACCCAAGTTTGGAGTAAAGTTTAAGCCTCAAGGGCACCCCATTTTTGTGGAAGGGGGAGAACCTATGAAACCCATGGGTTGACCCAATACTCCATACTCGCGCGTCGCTGCCCGTCCAAGTCGCGGTGTGGGCGTGGACCGTGGATTCAATTTGACTCTTATCTTTTTGGGTCAGGATTGGAGTTAAATTAATTAATTAATTTTATTTTCTGACGGTTGACCAAACAGATATGTCCGTTGACTAGTATCATTTCGGCGAAGCATTGTGTCCCTCCGATAAAGGACTGTTTGGCTACTAGTACCTGTTCGAACAGGCACTTGAGGTCTATAAAAAGGGCAACACTCTAGCATTTTTTTTTTATCCGAATTTTGTTGCATACATCATATATTCTTCTTCTACTTCCTCCTATATTTTTCTAAGAGAGTTCAGATCATCTTGTGAAACCGCCGAGCAGTCTTTATTGAAGTGCTGCCTAAGGACTGCTGAGATCGTTTCATCCTGGGAGTCAGACGCCCATCATCCCGTGAGCACCAACTGTGAGGGGCGAATCTGTCTTTAAAGAGAGAGTGTGAAACACTCGACTCGGTCTATTTTTCAACTTATAGATTTTCTATTTTACGAACGACAATCGGGTAAGTTGTTACGATTTAGTTTATTCTTATTGTAATTATAATTATCTTCTAGTTAAAATTACTTCTAGTTGATAACTAGATACATTCATTTTGTTTATTATTATTGATCACTAATTATACACATATCATTTAAATATGAATTATTTTTCTAACAGGGATTGCTCTTGCAATATCTAGGTAAGCTTTTGCTCTTATCTCTGTGTCAGTCTGCAGCTTTAGACTTAGATTAATTGTGCACAAATTTATACCATTAGGGCCACAAACTTGACTTACAGAACAGTTCTAACTCTAGTTTCACACAGCATGTTAGCATAAAGAAATTAAAGATTTTACTTGTGAGTGAAATATTCGTCCAGATACGAAGGTCATCATCTCCATATATGCTCTTGGGTGACTCTCACCTTACAAATTGATTTTTAGAGTTGAGTTAGACCCATGGATTATGTTGGTATATTGTGATAAAAATTTCAAAAATTTTCATATTACAATGAGTATTATAAATTTAATTACTATTCTATTCATGGTCTATTTATTTCAAACATTATGTTGGGGGTTAAAAGTTATTTATTAATATCTTTTATTATAATTATGTGGCCATGTTAATGGCTTGACCATTGGTCTTATTATTCTTATGTATATATAGATATACCAAGTAACTCTTTTAAGAGATGATTAAGAGGAAAATAGAGAAGACTATTGTTTGGACAAAAAGTTGATCATTACATACATTCTTTTTCTCTTCTATTTTCATACATAATTTCTACTTGTATTTTGTGGCAACTATAGCTGGAACGGTTCTTCTTCTCCCAATTGGCGTGACACCTGAAGAGAGTAGCTTGTGAGCACTTGGGTTGAATCTTGGAGCCGTTAATGTCCGCTAAAATCTTTACGTAGGGAGGCACAACGACTTTATAACAGCAACTACGTCGTGCTTCACTATCTCATAGGCCAAATTGTTTTAATCTTTGTTTTTGTATTATATGATGTATTTTTTTTATTGTTATTTAACATAATAGTGGATGATGAATTTTTTATCATTTAATCTATATTATGTGATTTTTAGACTAATAGATTATTCAACATGATATCTAACCTAGTTTCGAAATCCCTTCACCTCTTATGACCACTCAACTTGTACTCTTGCCTCTCCCACATCGCCCGGATACGATTCTTCAACATTACTTATATCATAAAGACAACTAAAATTTCCTATTCTCTCTCTCAGTGGACAATTTAATTCTCAGCAGGTCCAATAATTTACTTGAAGAGCTGTACAGAATGCAGTTGCTGGAAGAAAAAGCTTTCATTTCCCCAAATTAGTCAACCATTGGTTCTGTTTTTTGGTTTTGCCCTCCCCTGTTTTTGTGAACTTCATATATGTGGTTTTTTCCACCTTGATGAGATATTGGAAGTGGTGGTTTGTTGCTGGCCTAGACAGCAGATTGCAATACGTATTACTAAATATTGGATTTAGGAGCTTCTTGAGAAAGAAAATTTTCTAATCTTACACGAAAATTATACAAAATATTCATTCAAAATTATGTGGCTATAACATATTTGTAATAAAGAGTCATCTTGAATCAAGATTCTCGATGGATGTTTTATTTTAAAATAAAATTCCTAATTAAACCTTTTTTCACTCTAAAAACTAATCTAGCAAATAATTATGTTACTTGGATGCGCCCAAAAAAAAAAAAAAAAGGAATTATCATGTTACTTGGATTCCTTAATTTGAAAAAGAAAATCAATGAACAAAATCATAAGTAACAAGCATGGAAACTTCTCTTAGTACAAAATGCTGAAAAGTAATATTGTGCTTAATTCAACCAGGAAGCTCCCATGTAACTTCCAATAGAATTTATCTTTCAGCCAAGAGTGGGTGATCTGTTTTGACTCATTCAAAAGAAAACATTTTTAAAAGCTCAAGATTATTTTTTTAAAAAATCCCAACTTGCCGATTATGAAAAGTCGTTCATTGTCTGGATCTTTATGAGCCATTATTTTCTTATTCTAGGTTAGGTTGCGAATGAGAAGATTCAAAAGAGAAAAAATGACAATTCCATTTCCAGGAATTACATTGCTTGGAATAAGATGCAGGTGTCAATGCAATTTAAGCATTTGAATTAGTCTAGAATTTTTTATGAAAAAATAATAAAATTTTAGATTAAAAAATTCTTAACCAATACTTGTATTATCAACTAATCAAAGTGATTTGTCATTGGACCGTTGTATTTGATTCACCTAGTAGAATTTATCTTTCTCCCAAGAGGGGGAGATCTGTTTGACTCATTCTAAAAAAAACATTTTTAAAAGCTCAAGATTATTAAAAGAAAAAATCCCAATTTGCCGATCATGAAAAGTCGATCATTGTCTGGATCTTTATGAGCCATTACTTTCTTATCCTAGGTTAGGTTTTGAATAAGAAGATTCAAAAGAGGATAAATGACAATCCCATTAGCAGGAATTACATTGCTTGTCTATAATTTTTTATGAGAAGATAATAAAATTTAGATATTTTGAACCCATTTACCCCTTTTAGTTAAGTATCTTTCATAAAATTCTTAACTAATACTTGTATTATCAACTAATCAAAATGCTTTGTCATTAGACCGTTGTATTTGATTCACCAAATACATCATTATTGTATACACTCTCATCTATATCTATCTATATCTTCTATACTATTATAAAGCCAACTCCAAAGAGTTTGGTCAGACTTGTTTGAAGGATGTCATGCAGTTTTTTAAAGCACCCACACTCTTCTTTGTGAACTAAAAAGTTAAATACTAACGGGTAGAATAGTCATTTTAATCTAACTTGATTAACTCCTCTTAGTGAGAATATGGGATTGGTGGGATTAATGGGCGCACATATTGTGTGCCACACTTTTAATATATATAAGGCAAACCTAATTCTTATTTTGTAGCTTATTTTTTTTTATCAAAATATCTAAATAACCTAAATAATAATAAATCCTTACTTGGACAGTGGAAAATCCTGGATGTTAAAAGAATAGGCTAGAGTTAGGTTTGAAATCCGTAGATAGATTAAAATGGATGGGATTGTCCCATAATGAAGATAACCAGTAACGTGTCTTAGACGCAACAAAATGAGGCAATAGTAGCCAACTGAGCTAGTTTAATTGACCTGAGCCATTTTCCTTCTTTGAGATTAAGGGATCCACACTTGTCATTGATAAAAATGCTTAATTCTTAGCTTTGAATTAATGTGTAAAAATCTCACCCGGATTTGCTCGGTTGAGAAGGAGCATAAAATAGGAGTGTACTGTTTTTACAATGTCGACATTGTCTCAATTTGAGTCTTTTGCATTTTGTGAAACATTCTTGGGAGAAAATCGTTATACCAGTGTCAGTCACTTTGAAAGCAACTAACTGCTTATCTGTGCATTTCGTGCCTTATCCAAAACTGATAAATCATGAGTGTTTATTAACTTCTAAAAGAGTTTACTCGCTAAGAATGTGTCTAAAGGGCCTTGCCTTGAACAAGCACTCCTACCTCATAAAAAAAAAAAAAAATTTATGACGCAATGGTTCAGAAAATTGCTGACGGTAGCTCTTGCAGCTGCTTCAGAAAAATAATCAATCCAATTGCAAGGTAATTAAATTCCTTCGAGAAAGTCATTATTCATATAGGAAAGTACGTGCAACTGCCAACTTCTTGAAGGGAAGAAGACCACTTAAAATCTATTACTTTGAAAAAATACTATTCTTAAAAAAAAATTTGACGGAAAGTTAGATTAGAATAGTGGGGCAGTGATATTTTTATAATTAAATACATTATGTTAAATAATTTTATTTTAAAATAAATTACTATTATTCAATCACATTATTCTGGTGATAAATTATTTATGAATTTTTTTAAAAAAATTATTTTAAAAAAAATTGTACAATATTTTCATGAGATGTGGCTATTTCTAATCCTTTTATTTTGAAACAGAACACCTACCTTTTGGCCCATAATTACAAAAATCCCACAGGTAGAAAGAATATGTAAGATTGCAATTTTCCTTAAAAACAATCCCAACTTGCAGATTATGAAGTGTTTAGACCCAGTTTATTTAGTAATTTATAACTTAAACTTATGATTTTTTTAAATTGTATTTGACTTATCCACTTAAAAAAGTCACTTTTCATTGTTAAATCAAAAAAAGCCACTTCAAAAGATAAATTTTTAGAACTACCTTAAAAGTTTTTAGCTTGTATCTTTTTTAAGATACAATCCAAACAGCCCCTATGAAAAGTTTACCATTGTTTGGACCTTTGATAACCCATTCCTTTCTTATAATCTAGGTGTAGTCTTTGCCCCACTTGCCGAGGAATTCTAGCATCAGCCGGCAACTGTAGCCAGTTGTTGTACAGTCGCGGCTGGCACTGACTTTCTCTCACCTGCCTAGTCTTTCTTATAATCTAAGTGTAGCCTTTGTCCCACTTGCCTAGAGAACCTTGTACCAGCAGTTGTCGTGATAGTTAACGTTCAGAGTTCCATCTTGATCATAATTCATATGCATAGTCGAATATTACCCCTTGTAGCAGTCTATAGTTTTTATTTATGGGGTAATATACATTTTATCATGGTTTAAGCAAAAATCATACGTCACGATATCAAGTGGTTTAAAAGTAAACACATAACTGTCTTATAATTTGAACTTGTCTGTTAGATGGATGAAAATCGTTTGAATTAACAACAATTCTATCACAGAGTATTTTTATAATTTCATATCTCTAAAACAAAACATTAAAAAAATAATTTTATTTTTTTATATCAAAATAAAAAGTTGTCCTTCATGAAAGTATTTTTATCATTTCACTGGATCTATCCTTAGGAGACATCTTATTTTCACCCAACTACAAAAGTTAAAATAAAATGTAGTTAACCCTTCTTCCTCTATGTTAGCCGGCTTACGAAAATTAGATCTTTGTCTGAACCTTTCCAGTACTCTTCCTTCTCATCAATAAAAAGTAGACTTGCAGCAGTCATGCTGCTACTAGTTCCTGTGATCATGATTCATGACCAACAAGCGAACTCCCATTTATTTACTTTTTCTTGTTTGGTTTTCCCCTTTCTGATAGGCAATGGCCAAGAGTCAGGAATGACAATGGGTCTAGTACGCGATAGGTTTGTTTCAACCGTACCCAACCTTAATAAGAAATTTTTTTTCATATTTATTACTGGTTAAACTCTACAATCTCGTTTCCATTTATGTTAAAATTTAGTTGGGTCCAATCAGGCCACGTTAACTCATATATTTTTTATTTTTTATTTGGCACATAGATAATTCCTTAATCTCATATATTTTTATAATAAAAATTAGTCTACATAATAAGAGGTGACCCATATTTTCTTATATATAGAAAATACTCTACTCTCTATATATACTGAGTAGTAGTAATGTATTGTTACTCTATAACATGGCATTTCAATCATTTTGATACATGATTGAGCCAGGTTCAAATAAAGGTCACCTAAATCCTAATTTTTCTCAAATTTGCTTTAAGTTTTATTTTCTCTCTCATAATTGAATTCTATCCCATTTGTTGAACCCCAAACTGGTCGAGGAACTAGTTTTTTTAGGTCAAATTGTCATGCCTACCAAGAGTAATTTTTAGAAGGAAGACAATGTTGTTCTGGTTTAGAATATTAATGCTACTCTACTCAATTTATCTCCTTTGTCTTTTTTCTCCACATATTCAATATCCAAACATAGTAAAAAGAAAACAACAAATTTCCCTTCCACAAATTGAAACATCAAATGCTATGCTTCAATTAACGCATAAGAAAATGCTATTCTTCCAGAAAAATTTATACAAAAAACTCACTAGAATAATGTGACAATAGCATTTTTGTAAATAAGAGCTACTATGATGGGTGTTATGTTTTTAAGTGAATGACTCTCATTCAATTACACCATTTTAATGATAAATTTTATATAAATTTTTTTGTTTGTATAACTTGCAAGCATATCCATGATCTCGACCGACAGACATCTCCACCATTGGGGTGTTGGCTGACTTTTATGCTAGCCGCATTAAATCTCTGTCCTTCCAAATTGGTAACAGATATATTATCGTAGTACCAGTCAAAGGTCTCTCGTTAGGCATTGCTAGGTAATTTTTCTTCTTGTAAAAGCCAGCAAGCTTCCTCGGCACCCATGGCTTGAATGGTTAATCCTTGGACAAGAATATGTACTATTCTTGGTTACATAGGTATATATATATAATCAAGAATATGTAATTGCGGGCCACCTATTATTTCTAAGGCCGCTTTACACCAAAATTTTACAACACAGAGGAAGGAGGAGGTGGCAGAAATGGTAGATATAGCCGTTCCAATGGCACTGTCTTTGGTTGATCAGGTTCTGTCCTCCCTTAAGCAAGTGTCCCTTGAGAAGCATGGGCGCAATGAAGTTAGCGATGTCGCAAACAGATTGACAAAGATGAAATTGTATCTTAGAGAAATAGAAGGCTGCCAAGGCAGTGAGTGGCTCAAATTCAGAGTGCAAGAAATTCGAGACGTTGCCTATGATACCGAGGATGTCCTTCATGAGATCATGTTCCATGTGACAGTTCGATCTCATAGGTATAAAATCTCCAACAAAGCCCATAAATTTGTTCGCACTTTCACACGCTGGATTCCCCTCCATGAAGTGTACTCCAAGATGGAAGAGTTGAAGAGAAGGATTGCCAGAGTTACAGATTTAGATCCACTTGTTGGTGGTACAAGATTGACTACCTCCGGCCCCAGTTCCAGCTCAAGCGCGGCCGAGCATCATCATCTTGGTGATGACTATGAAATAGTGGGCTTCGAAAAGCAAACAGAAAAGCTTATTCATCTGTTGAAAGGCGCAGAAGAACCAAGGCTAAAAACGATCTCCCTGGTCGGTCCTTGTGGCTCGGGTAAATCCACGCTTACAAAAAGTGTTTACAAGATCACACGAGGTCAGGAGATGTTTGATTGCTATGCTTGGGTTCACGTCTCAGGTTCCCCAAAATTTGAGGAGATCCTATTCAGCATGTTTAAACAGTTCTGTGCATCGAGGGACGAACCAATTCCTCGTGAAGATGAAGATACAAAAGCCCAATTGAGGAACTATCTGCAGCAGAAAAGGTATCTTGTTTTCCTAGACGATGTTTGGAGCATAAAAGATTGGGAATATATTCAGAATTCATTACCTAATAATGGTTCCAGAGGAAGTAGAATAGTAATCACAACTCGAAACTCAGATGTGGCCAAGTTCTGCTCAGAGTCGTCCCATGTGATCCGTGTAGAAGGATTATCACTGCCGGAGGCTATGAGCCTCTTCTGTAAGAAGGCTTTCCAAGCCAAGAAATGTCCTCTGGAGTTGCAGGAATGGTCTGAAAAAATTTTGAAAAAATGTGAATTGAATCCCCTGGCAATTGTGGCAGTAGGCACTTTGCTGTCGAAGAAACAACAGATTCCAAGTGAGTGGAAAAGAATGCACGACAACCTCGTAGCCGAGATTGGAACTGATTCAAGTCTTTCAATTATTAACAAGTTGTCGGCGAGCTACAAGGATCTACCTTGGTATCTCAAGACATGTTTCTTGTACTTCAGCATGTTTCCGGAGGATCACGCTGTTAAGCGTGGAAGGTTGGTTCGCTCGTGGATAGCCGAAGGATTTGTGATGAGAACACCAACATCAGGCCCCAAAACACTGGAACAAGTTGCAGAGGATTACCTCAATCAACTTGTCGGAAGGAGTTTGGTTCATGTACAAACAAAGGAGATTGATGGGCGAGTCAGAGATTGTCGTGTTCTAAACTTTGTGCTTGAGTTCATCATTCAGAAATCAGAGGAGGAGAACTTTGTATCAGTTCTTGCAGAAGCAGAGACAAGTAGTACTTCAAGTGAGAAAGTTCGCCGCTTATCTCTCAACAACAACAATGCTTCCATCACTTCCCCTCGGAGAGACTTCAGCTCTGTTCGTTCCGTGTTCTATTTCAAGGCGGCCAACCATTCCAATTCCTCTGAAATTAGAGGTATCCTTCGTTCCTCGAACTTGTTAAGCGTTTTAGATTTGCGCGATGCCCCCCTAAATGAATTTCCTGAAGATATTTTTCGTCTCACCCTTCTAAGTTACCTTAGTTTGAGGCGAACTAACATAAGAAATGTTCCAAACTCTATTAAATATCTTCCATGCCTCGAAACCTTAGACCTCAAGGAAACTTATGTCACTGAGTTGCCAAAGAAGATCAACCTACTTCATAATCTGCGCCATCTTTTGGTCTGTCATCCTGACACTGTTCAAGGAGTGGGGATGGTTGAAGGAATTGGGGCTTTAAGTAACTTACAGAAGCTGTTGCTTGTCAAGCTGGACAAGAACCGGAAAATTATCAAGGAGTTGGGAGCTTTAACCCAGCTGAGGAAGTTGGGGCTGACAAAGCTCAAAAGAGAAGATGGAAAGAATTTGTGCAAATCCATTCAGAAGATGGAAAATCTTTCGACACTCGATGTTAGTTCAACCGGCAAAGAGGAGTGTCTGGAATTGGATGATATGGATCGTCCTCCTCTCCACCTTCAACGGCTATCTCTGAAAGGGCGCCTGGAGAAGCTCCCGGGATGGATTTCCTCACTCGATAACCTGTTCAGGATTGCCCTGAAGTGGTCAAGATTGAGAAGCAGCCCACTGGAGGTCCTCGGTCAGTTGCCCAATCTGAGAGAGCTCGAAATGGTTGATGCTTTCGCCGGGGAAGAGTTGGTGTTCCAAGCAGGAAGTTTCAAGAATCTGAAGACATTGAAAATTGAACAATTTGATCGCTTACATACAGTGGTAGTAGAGGAAGGAGAGGTAGTAGAAGAATTGGGAGCAATGCCTTTGCTTCAAAAATTGACCCTGTGGAATTGTGTGAAGTTGAATTTGCTTCCATTAGGCATCAATAATCTTACTCACCTTGAAGAGCTGCTTCTGTACAATATGCCCAGTGAGTTCACCCGCCGAGTTCGAAGGAGTAGTGAAGAATATTGGATGGTAAGCCACATCCATCACATCCGTTCTTACGTTCTCGGAGGCAACGGATCCTGGTTAGTGGACCCAAATCTGTCTTGATTCCCCTTGCAATATGAATCTACCTTGTCCAGATCATACGACGAACACTACCTGGTAAGCTTTTTGATTTTTTTTTATTTTGTTTTTATGACCGGGCGTCTGGGCCTATCTATGTGTTTTTGTATATATCCTCATATGCTACGAACTGACATTGAAACTAGGATGGATATAACACATTCATCACAGTTGTTGAGGACAGTGGCGGAGGCAGCATGGCATTATGCCCAAAAGAAGCAGTTGTCCCCTTCAAATTTTAAAAATTATATTTTTATACATAATTTTAAATTTTTTTTTTAATTTGACCTTTGAAAATTTATAAATACTCCCCAAAAAATTTTAAACATTTCATTTTTACCTACAATTGTAAGAAGTATGTTTAATTTGCACCTCTGAAATTTTATAAATGCCTCCTCAAATTTTTAAATATTTTTTTTACCTACAATTTTAGGAATATTTTCAAAATTTTCCCATTAAGACTTTATAAATGCTCCCTTAGATAGTTAACTCCCATTTATGTATATAAATTTATATACATTATATATTTAGTATAAGTCAAGTGTCCCATTGTTAATTATAAAAAAATAAAAAATTTATCATGATTAACCGTAGGCCCTGAACAGATTTTCTGACTCCTCCACCGGTTGAGCAATACAAACCGAAATTGTCAACTAGTTACATTTTTTTATTGTAATAGGGAATAGGTGGAGCACCCAAATTTTAAGTGGTGCGAGTCATCGTATGTAAGTTGACTCTGTTTCTACTGTTGGTGACCTCTCTCACTCTCTCTCTCTCTCTCTCTCTCTCTCTCTCTCTCTCTCTCTCTCTCTGGACATCTTAATTCTCAGGTCTCATAATTTATTTGAAGAGCTGGACGAAATTCAGTTGCAGGAAGAAGCAGCTTTCATTCCCCCAAATCAGCCAGCCAGTGGTTCTGTTTTTCTTTTTCCTTCTTTTTTCTCCCTTGTTTTTATGAACTTCATGTATGTGGTTTGTTCTACTTTGATGAGATATTGGAAGTGGTTGGGTTTGTTGCTGGCCTAGACAGCAGATTGTAATAAATTATATCAACATACACTCAAATGTAATGTTTTCCAAAACATATGATCCTTCATTTCTACTGCACATATTCTCTTCTTTTAGAACCTTTTCTTTTTTTTAATAGTGATATGGCTTCAATTTGGCTAGTATAAAGGATGCATTGGGTCTGCTTTTTGAATTTTGCTTAATTGTGAAGATGTCAGCTGGCTTGGTATCAGGAAGAGGGCTCTGTTGCATGTATTAGTTGTTTATAATGGTTGTTTGTATCTCATACAAGCACAGACATATACCTTTCCCATATGTCGGAAGTAGGAATTGCTTGCAATATTGGAAGGCTAAAAAGGATTTAGCTTGAGATGTCCCATGCAGAGATATATACCTTTCTTCTCCACTTGCATGTAGATACTCCCCATCAATGCTCCCCACAACAATCAAGCAAAATAAATTAATCTCTATTGCTCTCAAAGATTCCAAGCCTTCCCCCATCAATGCCCCCCAACAAACTACTTTCTTCCTCTCTTTTTATAATCCAGATCTTTGATTCATTCTTCTTTATGGACATTCATATACTCTGCTAGTTTAATTTGGTAAGTGGGCAGGTCAGCAATCATAAAGTTTGTTGTGTAAGGTGGTTCTATGGCCACTTGATCTTACCCATCTGATCTAAATCATTAACCGAGTAAAAATTTTGATAATGTTTAAGCATGAGTTCATAGATTAGGTTTGCTGATTAATCTAAAAAGGCTACACAAACTTTCGTTTCCCTAAAAGCAAAAGGTTTACAAGTCCTTTCTTTATGGTTTTTCTTCCTAAGATTAGGTTGGAGAAGATGGCCAATTTACCTCCTTACCGTCAATAATTCACATGATCTACCTTTTTTTATGTATAATGAGAAAAATTACTATGATTTCAGCATTCGTAATCAATTTTAGGTAGGATCTAGGTACGCAGTTAAGAGAGAAGCGGGGGAGGGGGGGCTCCATCCTGCTTCCCATATTGTAACAACAATATATTTAAAAACGAAATCTTGTTCTTCGCTCCCATCGTGTTCTTGGCACTTGGCTCCTAATTTCGTCCATGGTGAAGCTTATAAATACTCAAATTATAATGCACGCCACGCATGATAATTTTTTCTCTATGGTACTTCACACATGTTTGCAAGGTGGCCAACATACATGACATATATTTTAGGCTTAGATGTAGGGTTTCAACTTCTTTAGCAAGAACAATGTTCGACCCAAATGACCCTATCCGTTCATTTCACACTATCAATCCAACATGACAAAAGCATATGAAGCCGATTTCTCCTTTTCTTTGTGCTACAACGGGGAATTCCAGTGAAAAGCCTTCTTTTTAATTTTTTTTTTTTTTTTTTGTGGGTTCAACAGTCAAGGACAAAATCCTAATTTCGTTCATGGTGCAACCTATAAATACTCAAATTATAATGCATGCCACGTATAATAATTTTTTCTCTATCGTACGTCACACATGTTTGCAAGGTGGCCAACATTTATGACATATATTTAAGGCTTAGGTGCAAGGTTTCAACTTCTTTAGAAAGAACAACGATCCACCCGAATGACCCTATCATTTTATTTCACACTATCAAGCAAACATGACAAAAGCATTAAAGCCGACTTCCCCTTTTCCTTGTGCTACAGCAGAGAATTCTAGGGAAAAACCCTTTTTTTTTTTTTTTTTGTGGGTTCATTAATCAGGGAGGTCCAAAATTAATTTGTACAAATCTCGACTAATTCTCTTTCACTTCGGTCAAAAGTAAATGATTCATATCGAAATTAGAATATTTATAAAAGAAAAATCTTTTTTAATCATATGGTCAGCAGCCTTCTATACTTGAAAACCATGTTAGCGGAAGTAAGATTGATCTTAAGGCCTCTATCTCTCTCGTCTTTTCAAAGACGTCCTCAAACTTTCACACTTAAATCAATTGGAATTAATTACACTGCAACAACTCTAAATTGACATTAGGTTCTAATGATGATATATAATTTCAATGGGTAGGTTTTTCTGTCTTCTCTTCTGCAGATCAATGAGTGGTTATGGTGCCTCCAACATTACCAAGAAAAAATGAAAATTTATAGGACAAATTTTTCCATTTCAAACAGTGAGATTGTTTGAATCCATGAAGATATCAACAAAACAGAAGGAAGTAATGGAGAGTTTATTCGATCCATTTTGCAATATTTCTGTCATGACTCTGATTTGTAAATTACAAGTCTAGAACCAAGAATTCACCAGGGTTGAATAATCTTAAGCAGAGTTTTGGCAGTTTTCCAAGGAACAGATCCTTTGCTTCAAGCACAAAAAATTAAAAATTATGTTCCTTTCCAAGCATACTGAATTGCGTACCCATACACACAAACATATACTATATATATATATATATATACGAACAATTAATTGAGAAAGAGATACAGAGATCCTCAATAAATAATCCTCCATGCACCCCCAACACCATCTGAAGTGCAATATAAGCCAACAAAATTAGCAAATTAACCCCTGACCCCCTTCACACACACTCTCTCTCTCTACCCATACTTTCTCTCTCTAAAATTAATCACTTTGCAAACTTCACCATCAATGGCGTAGAGCAATATCAATATCCTTACGTGCCCAAAACCTTAGCAAGAATTGGGCCAAAGACACAAAATTGAAATCTTTACGTAATTTGTATATCAAGTGCTTAAAAAATCTTTTTCTTCTTCTTCGACACTGTCACCGCAGAGAGAGAGTGTGTCGATATATACAGATATATGTATATGAGGGAGAAGGAGAGTAAGAGGAGCAAACCTGGGGAAGCCCGGAGAGTTGTTGTTCGAGGGAATCTTCGACTGCATCCATGAAATCACTGCTACACTTGCCTTTGCTAGGATGAGCGACTCAGCTTACTGTGTCGAGAAAACGTCACGCCTCGCCCAATGGTGGATAAACAACTTGGCTTCTTGCACCTACACAAATCCGATCCTTTCAAGATCGGCAACTGGAATTGGTGAGTGAACTTTTCAAGAATTGAAATTATGATCAATCTTGTGAATTTTCCCTTTGTTTTGTTTGGTTGCTGAGAAAACAAAGGAGAGAAACAGAACATACTAATATATGATTCTTGAATCATATGTTAATTGGGTGTTTATTTTTTTTTTTTTTTGGATTTTCAATTGTTACCCTCTGTTTGGTATACTGTCTTTAGATGGTAGAGTGAATTTTTTCTAATTTTGTGGTTGTAATTGAAGGCATTTAGTTGTGGAGAAGAATCGGACGTTGTTCATTAAACTATACCCAGAAATATCGAATTTAACCAGAGACAACCCTCCAATTGCATCTTTTATCATTCGAGTGGTCTGCTTTGTGGGGGATCGAAAGGCTTTGATTCACCCAGGTAATAAATTACAATTAGATGATTCGTTTCTTGATTCTTTAAGGAGTTTGTAGTTCTTACTGATGCTAATGACACCTGAATATGCATGTTTTGTCCTGTAATGCATTTATACACATGAGCAGTGAGATGAAAAAGGCACTCTTAGGCCTTTCAACTGTGTTATTTCTGATGAAAAGCCTAAAGTTGGATATGCATTGTTCCGCTCCTTTCCAAACAATTCAAAGAATATGATATCAAAGCTTAGATTGGCAGAGGTCATGCCAAACAGTTTAAAGCATATGATATCAAAGCTTAGATTGAGAACGGTCATGGATTCAAGTCTCTCTCTCCATTTGTTTCTCAGCATTTTTGGATGTGCTTGGTATGAAATGTTCTAACAATTCCCTTGGCAGCTTGGCATTGTGATCAAATGATAGTGCTTCATGGATAAAATACTAGTTCGTTAGAATACCTTTTGATCATGTAACACATTGAAGAGTTTGATGGATGAGAATTAATTCTTATCATCTCTTCATGTGTTTTCATAGGCCTCTTGAGTCTTTTTGGTTTTCCATTACATATTTGAGATAGTTTTTCATTTATCAATGTTGTAAAATGCAGAAATTATAGACATGCAGCTGAAGAATATCGAAGATTTTGTTTGGACAATTGAGGTTCCACTAACTGGGAAATTCATAATCGACGTCGAATTCCTCGATTTGAAGATTTCACCTCCAGATGTATGCTTCTTTTCAATTGCCCCTTCTATTAATGGACTGATTGAATGTAAACAATTTGTGCTCTGTTTGACAAATATGATTCACATAACTTGCAGGGTGGAGAACCCTGCTCCATCTGGGCTGAAGGATCCACGCAGAAGCAATCGAATTCGACTGCCCTTTCATCCCTCGGTAAGATGTTGATAGAAAACATTCACACAGACATTGTCATCAACGCTTCGGATGGAAGTATTGGCGCCCATCGCGCAGTTCTTGCCGCCCGATCCCCTGTTTTTCGCAGCATGTTCACATACGAACTCAAAGAGAAGGAACTATCTACTGTAAAAATCTCCGACATGTCAATTGAAGGTTGCCAGGCTTTGCTTAATTACATTTATGGGAACATACAACAAGAGGAATTTCTGACCCACAGGCTGGAACTTCTCCGAGCAGCCGACAAGTACGACATTTCGGACCTTAAAGAAGCTTGCCATGAGAGCCTTCTTGAAGATATTGATACCAAGAATGTGCTTGAGAGGCTTCAAAATGCTTCTCTGTTTCAATTGCCAAAACTGAAGGCTAGCTGCATGCGCTACCTCGTCAAGTTTGGGAAGATATTCGACATTCGAGATGATTTCAATTCCTTTCTGCAAAGCGCGGATAGGGAACTTGTTGCTGAAGTCTTCCATGAAGTTCTTGCTGCCTGGAAGGGTTTCTGAAATGCTGCCCGGAAGGGAAAAGGGTAGCAAGGTCTTTTCAATGTTTCCTATGTCATTATTCTTTGTAATGTCCATGGAAATGGGTTGACAGAAGAATTGTAGTTGTGCAAAATTCAATTTGTTTTGGGTACTTTGAATGAAACAGATCTTACCAACTGATACATTGATGCAAAAGATTTTCTGAAGGAAATGTATATTATATTTTTAGTTCTTCCGAGTTTCAATTGAGTTAACTATATTCATCTGACAAGTGAGGGAGGGAATTCAGTTTTGAATTGAGCTGTTTCTGTGAATATAAACATTTTGATTCATATTGCATGAATTCACAATAATTTGAGATCACCCAATCCTTCCTCCGCAGTTATATATATGCCTTCAATTTCAAACATCAATACAAGTAGTAAAGACATTGCTACTGTTTTTTCTCATCCACATCAGCTTCTATTAATTCAAGCTTTGGGTTGACAATCTAACAGCTTATTTCCAAATTTAAGGCCCAAAACCAGTTGAGTGGGAAAGAGATCAGACACCACTGGGCTCGGAGTGATGGCGTGAATCTAACTATCATTCCATTTCCTCCAACCAACGCCATTTCCATTGCAGTTCAAAACTTACACGACAGCCGATCCCACTGGAAATCATCTGAAACACCATGCAAACAGCTTATCCACACTCACAATCACGGATAAAGAGAAAGATGCCAAACAAAAATCAATAATATTAGAAAATTTTACAAATTTTTTAGCTCAAATGACGCCGATCTGCAAAGATGAAAAGCAAACAGGTCATCAGATATCTATGATTTACAAGTTTTTAGCTCAAATGAAGTCGATCTGCAAAGAAGAAAAGCAAACTCGTGATCAGAGATCTTTAACTTGAGCTCAATAAAAATGTACGGAACATATCGTGAATGCCTGGTAATGGGGAAACATGAAGAAGAGCAGAGTGTAAAAGGGAGTGTGGAAGGAGAAAGGAGGAGAGGGAGGAACAATCGGAAACCAATGGCATGGGCGGAGTCGGAAAGAAAATTCCTTTTAAGGATTTATCTTCCCGTCTAGCCCATTCCACAAGCTTCCGAGAGCTCTGGCTGCTCCCTTTCCGCTTTCTCCGAATCGCCCTACGGTCAACATTTCAAGCAGAGCCGCTGCGGCGGCCATATGGATGTTCTCACCTCAGTGTGTTTTCCTTTGGTACATATAGCCCCTCTTCTCAACCCTAACCATTTCTATCACCGTCAAAATTTTAAAAGGTTGTATCCTCACCGTTCATTTAAAACCTGTAATTTTTAATAAATACTCCAATCATTCAATAAAGCTTATATAATAACGAACGGTAATCTTACGTGAGTTCAATTAAAGGCTTATGCACCCTATAATAAAATAATAATAAAATTGCACACCATGTGACGTATGGGATGACGGCGGCTATAAGCCGCCATCCCTTCCGCAGCCCCCTCCCCCCTTATTCTCTCTCTTCTTCTTGTATCTATAAATAGAGAGGCTTAGAGAGCCTCTCAGCAGAGAGAAAAAAGAGAGGAGAAATAGAAAAGAGGAAGGAGAAGAAATAGCTGTCTAGGTGAGTTGTAAATTCTGTTGTATTATTATTGGCAATAATATTTTGGGTGGTCCAGAAGATCAACCCTAAATATTCCTGAAGAATAACTATGATAAATATTTGATAGTTCCTGAAGAACTATTCACGATACATATTTTGTGTTTATTTATTTTTCTGTCTTATTTACTTATATAACACGTTATCAGCACGATACTCTAACTACTTTATGGTTTTCTTTACATCATGATACTACTTTTTCTGTGTAATTTATCTTCATTTTTGAATTCTTTCCTGTGCACTCAATTCGCGTGAATAGTATGAACAGTAATTCACTATTGTAATGAATAGTATTTCTTTTAAAACTTTGTTGCTTTATTTCTCTCATATCTTGCATTATTTGCCTATGATAGTTAGAGATCTGGAATCCATATTTCGATACCTTTCCATAGACATGTGACTTGACTATTTTTTGATGTATGGATTGAAAGTTAGAATAAAGACAAAAATAATAAAATAATATATATATCGATGCATGTTACTATTCATGAATAGTGATGAATAGTAATGCAATGAATAGTGCATTGATTTTCGTTTAATTATTTATACATCATATTGTCACTATACCTGATTTACGCTTATTGTTTTGTATGGTCTAGCATTGTAAAATGTCAAATCTTGCCAAATTGGAATTTGCCGCCCTTGATATTTCTGGCGATAATTATTTATCGTGGATCCTTGATGCCGAGATCCATCTTGCTGCAAAAGCACTTGAACAAACAATAGTGGAGGAAAATGACGCATCCCAGCAGGATCGCGCAAAAGCTATGATTTTCCTTCGCCATCATCTTCATGAGGAACTGAAATCAGAATACCTCACGATAAAAGATCCATTGCTCTTGTGGCAAAATTTAAAGGAGAGATACGAGCACCAGAAGACCGTAATCCTCCCAAGAGCCAGATCTGAATGGATGCACCTGAGGTTGCAAGATTATAAAACTGTCAGTGAGTACAACTCTGCATTATTTAAAATCAGCTCACGATTAAAATTATGTGGAGACAAGATTACGGATGAAGACATGTTAGAAAAAACATTTTCTACATTCCATGCCTCGAATGTGCTCCTGCAGCAGCAATATCGAGAGCGTAGATTTAAGAAATATTCTGAATTAATATCCTGTCTTCTTGTGGCTGAGCAAAATAATGAGTTGTTACTGAAAAACCATCAGTCCCGACCTACTGGTTCAGCTCCATTCCCTGAAGTGAATGCAAGCTCAATTAGCAGACGTGGTCGCGGACGTGGTCGTGATAATGGCAGAAATAACAGTCGCACTCGTGGACATTATCGTGGAGGTTATCATATGAGATTTAAAAATACCACACCATACCACCAGCAGTGGAATAAATATGAAAAGGGGAAAGGGTTACAGAATCAACCTCCTTCTAAGAACTCTGAAGATACTTGTTATAGGTGTGGGATGAGAGGCCATTGGTCACGTACCTGTCGTACGCCCAAACATTTGAGAGAGCTTTACCAAGCCTCAATTAAAGATAAAGAAAAAAAATGCAGAATTGCATTTTACAGATTTTGATGGCCAAGTTGATATTTCTCATCTTGATGTTTCAGATTTCTTCTTTGAAGATGCAAGTGGAAGAATAGACCATTTAATTGGTGATGGAGATGTCCACACTACTTAATTTTCTTGTCTATTTGTTCTAGTTTATGTTGTTTCTTATCAGCTTGTGTAATGTTTCCTTTATCTGCTTGTCTTTGTAATAAATGATCATGTTTTAATTAAGTACATTTAATATGTTATATAGATACATGGATCATATCAACGCGTTGAATATATCTAAAATGAATGGTGAAGCCATATGTCTGGTAGACAGTGGAACAACACACACAATTCTTCGCGAGAAAAAATATTTCTCACACTTGACATTACTTGAAGCTAATGTCAAGACAATCTCTGGCACAACAAAATTAATTGAAGGCTCCGGAAGGGCCAATATAATATTGCCAAGAGGAACAAAGTTATGCATTGATGATGCATTGTATTCTACAAAATCTACACGAAATTTGATTAGTTTTAAAGATATACGTCGTAATGGATATCATATTGAGACGACGAATGCAGATAATGTAGAACAACTCTACATTATTGCTTATATCTCAGGAAAGAAATATATATCAGAAAAACTTGCTGCATTGTCTTCTGGATTATATTATACTTCTATAAGAGCAGAAGAATCACCTGTAGTGATGCACCAGAAGTGCTTTGACCCAAAGAATTTTATACTATGGCATGATCGTTTGGGTCATCCAGGGTCAACCATGATGCGTCGCATTATTGACAATTCACATGGACATCCGTTAAAGAACCTGAAGATTCTGTTGTCACATGATTATACATGTGCTGCCTGTTCACAAGGGAAATTAATTGTCAGACCATCTCCTTCCAAGGTAATTCTTGAGTCCCCATCATTCTTACACAGAATTCACGGGGATATCTGTGGGCCAATACATCCTCCATGTGGACCATTTCGTTATTTCATGGTTTTAATAGATGCATCTACACGGTGGTCACATGTTTGTTTGCTTTCTACCCGTAATATTGCTTTTGCTAGACTGCTTACTCAAATTATTCGCTTACGGGCACAGTTTTCAGATTACCCAATCAAGTCGATACGACTAGATAATGCTGGAGAATTTACATCTCAAACCTTTGATGATTATTGTATGTCAATAGGGATTGATGTTGAACACCCAGTTGCCCACACACATACACAAAATGGTCTTGCTGAAGCGTTTATAAAACGGCTCCAATTAATTGCTCGACCTTTACTTATGAAAACAAAATTACCTGTTTCTGCTTGGGGACATGCCATATTGCATGCTGCATCTTTGGTTAGAGTCCGACCAACTGCTTACCATCAGTACTCACCATTACAACTTGTTATTGGTCAGCAACCAAATATTTCTCACTTACGAGTTTTTGGTTGTGCTGTATATGTCCCTATCTCACCCCCACAGCGTACTAAAATGGGTCCCCAACGTAGACTTGGAATTTATGTTGGTTTTGATTCTCCATCTATTATTAGATATTTGGAACCCTTAACAGGTGATGTCTTCAAGGCACGTTTCGCGGATTGTCATTTTGATGAGTCAGTCTTCCCACCATTAGGGGGAGAAAGGACGCAATTAGAAAAACAACGAGAGATCAGTTGGAATATTGCAACAATGTCTCACCTTGATCCTCGAACAAGTCAATGTGAATCAGAAATTCACAGAATTATTCATTTACAGACAATTGCAAATCAATTGCCTGATGCCTTCACCGACACAAAGAATGTGACAAAATCACATATACCAGCTGCTAATACTCCAGCACGTATTAATGTCCCTGTAGGACAATCTATTAGTACAGCAGCAAATGAATCTAAAACACGCTTGAAGCGTGGGAGGCCTGTCGGTGCAAAAGACACGGTTCCTAGAAAAAGGAAGACACAAGAAACAATGCATAAGCAAGTTGGTGCTCCTGAAGAGAACACAATATCTAAACTTCCTGAAGAAGAGAATCCTGAAGAAGAATTCCCAGAAGAGAAACCTCCTGCAGAGATATCTCCTGTAAATGATATGGTACCTGAAAATAATGAGATCTCAATAAGTTATATGAATACAGGAGAAAGCTGGAAAAGAAATAAGATTGTTGTCGACAACATATTTTCATTTAAAGTAGCTCTTGGCATTACCAGAAGTAATGAAGAGACTGAACCACAGACAGTCGACGAATGTCGACGTAGAATTGATTGGCCAAAATGGAAAGAAGCTATTGAGGCAGAATTACACTCATTAGCACAACGTAAAGTATTTGGACCTGTAGTCCACACACCTGAAGATGTGAAACCTGTTGGATATAAATGGGTATTCGTACGAAAACGAAATGAGAAAAATGAGATAGTACGATATAAAGCCCGACTCGTAGCACAAGGTTTCTCGCAGAGACCTGGTATTGATTATGATGAGACATACTCTCCTGTAATGGATGCCATTACGTTCAGATTCTTAATTAGTTTATCAGTCTCAGAAGGACTGGATATGCGTCTGATGGACGTCGTGACAGCCTACTTGTATGGTGAATTAGATAATGATATATATATGAAAATTCCTGAAGGATTTAAAATGCCTGAAGCACATATTTCATCTAGAAGCTTATATTCTATCAAGCTTCAACGATCGCTGTATGGGTTAAAACAATCTGGACGCATGTGGTACAATCGTCTTAGTGAATATCTATTGCAAAATGGATATGTGAATAATAAAATTTGTCCATGCGTTTTTATTAAGAAATCAGAATCTGGATTTGCTATTATTGCAGTCTATGTCGATGATTTGACTCTTGTTGGAACTTCTGAAGAACTGACAACATCTGCTCGTGATTTAAAGAAGGAGTTTGAAATGAAAGATCTTGGAAAAAACCAAGTATTGTCTTGGATTACAGATTGAGCACTTATCCAATGGAATTCTTGTCCATCAATCCGCATATACTGAAAAGGTTTTAACGCGGTTTTACATGGACAAAGCTCATCCATTAAGTTCTCCAATGGTTGTCCGTTCACTCGACGTACATAAAGATATTTTCCGTCCTCAAGATGACGGTGAAGAACTTCTTGGTCCTGAAGTACCATATCTTAGTGCAATTGGTGCCCTTATGTATCTTGCCAATTGTACAAGACCTGATATAGCATTCTCCGTCAACTTATTGGCACGATACAGTTCTGACCAACACAAAGACATTGGAAAGGAGTGAAACATATACTGCGTTACCTACGAGGGACAACTGATATGGGATTATTTTATTCCAAAGAGTCACAACATGAATTGATTGGCTATGCAGATGCTGGCTACCTTTCTGATCCTCATAAAGCTAGATCTCAAACTGGGTATGTGTTTACTTATGGTAACACTGCTATATCCTGGCGATCAGTGAAGCAAACATTAACTGCAACTTCTTCAAATCATTCTGAGATCATTGCAATTCATGAAGCAAGCCGAGAGTGTATCTGGCTAAGATCCATGATTCAACATATTCAAGAAAGTTGCGGATTATCTACAATCAAAGATACATCGACAATATTATACGAGGATAATGCAGCTTGTATTGCACAGATTAAGGGAGGCTACATTAAAGGTGACAGAACGAAGCATATTTCTCCAAAGTTCTTCCATACACATGAACTCCAGAAAAGTGGTGATCTTGATGTTCAGCAAATACGGTCTAGTGATAATTTGGCCGACTTATTTACTAAGGCATTACCAACTGCAACATTTGAAAAGCTTGTGCATGGTATTGGTATGCGCCGTCTCAGAAATCTTTCATGAAGCAGATAATTTTCTTATTCTTCAGGGGGAGTTAAGTACTGTACTCTTTTTCCTTCGCTATGGTTTTTTTCCCACTGGGTTTTTCCTAGCAAGGTTTTAATGAGGCAGTTTTAACATACCCAATAGGTCATCCCAGGGGGAGTGTGACGTATGGGATGACGGCGGCTATAAGCCGCCATCCCTTCCGCAGCCCCCTCCCCCCTTATTCTCTCTCTTCTTCTTGTATCTATAAATAGAGAGGCTTAGAGAGCCTCTCAGCAGAGAGAAAAAAGAGAGGAGAAATAGAAAAGAGGAAGGAGAAGAAATAGCTGTCTAGGTGAGTTGTAAATTCTGTTGTATTATTATTGGCAATAATATTTTGGGTGGTCCAGAAGATCAACCCTAAATATTCCTGAAGAATAACTATGATAAATATTTGATAGTTCCTGAAGAACTATTCACGATACATATTTTGTGTTTATTTATTTTTCTGTCTTATTTACTTATATAACACACCAGGTATTTTTATGATATACACAAGTAGAAAGATTCTTGCAACTCATTGAGGAATTTCTTTTGTATCAAGTCGCCATATATTAAAATTATGTTATTAATTTATTTATATGACCTCAATATTTTACACACTATTTGTAGGATTATTATACTTATAAAAAAATATTTAAATAAAAGATAAATACATAAATATGTGGTCCAATGGTATGCTGCTACATACATAAGGCAGTAAAATTCGTACAACTCAAATTGGAGAAAATTCATATCTTTTTTAAAATGGCTGTCTTAGTTATTTTAAGAGAAATTGTTCAAGTAGATTCAAAACATCACGTTAGCATGATGATGTAGTGTATCTAACTTATTAAAAATAAACACATCATATATTTTTTGTCAACTCAACTACATGGACAATAAATATGAATATGTTAGGAAAGTTTTTATTTATATTATTCTAAAAATTAGGCCGATCAACCTAAAATAAGAACATGTGTTTATTTTTAATAGGTTGAGTACATTATCTCATTATGCTGACGTAGTATTCTGAACCTACTGAACAATTTCTCATATTTTAGATTCAATTTAAAAAATTACCATCCAGACTCTTTAAATAGCTCTCTATTTTGAAAAACCTCATTTTGACTTTTCAAATTTAAAGAATCAAAAGTTACTATTTAAATATTAAAAATTATTATTTCATCAACCTCTCTCATTCTCCCTCTCTCTTTTTTTTAAAATATATTAAAAAAATAATTTATAAAGTGACAAGTTAAAATAAATAATAGTGTTGGTGAATTTATTAAAAATGACTAGCTAAAATAAATAGTCGCGACTGAAGCTAGTGATACTCACGAGTATGCTAGGCCCTCTCTGTTACATGAAATCTATATCTTTTTAACTTTATAGCAAAAGCAAAGGCAGCCCTATTGCCCAAAAAAAATAAATATTTAAGAAATTTGATTTTAGTATTGCTTTATCTATCCTGTCTAAATTTTTTTTAAAATTTTCATATAAAATGTTGCATTTTGATACTTGTGAATAAAATTTTAAAATATGAATAACTTAATTTTTTATAGTAATTATCAGAAAATCAAAATTTCACTCAGAAAAAAGTGTGAATTAACAAAATGGAGATTTGTTGGTAAACGACCATAGTTGAGTAGCTGCTGTTGGGCCCACGACCGCTTGGTTAAAGAAGAGCCCATGGAGTCAAAGATAGTAGACCCTAAACAAAAGGCAAGCCCACTCTCTACTGAATAGGGCTTTGGGCTTCTTTCACATGCCGGCCCAGCTAGATCTAATCCTATTTAGGGTTTAGCCGAAGAAGAGGAAGTTGAGCGCAGACTGTCACCGAGACAAAGCAACACTGATTCCGTTCTGCCTCCTCCCGTCTCTCTCTCTTTGCATCTCTAGCTGGTAAGCACCGCCCTGCCCCTCTCTCTCTCTCTACATATATGTACACGTATCTATGTATAACTCGTAATTGTTTAGGTACGTGTCCCTGATTATGTAACTAGAGCCCTATCTCATGCTCTTTGATTAGTTATTGAAATGAATTCTTTCAAATTATGTTCATCATCCGTACTGAATTTTGATGTGTTGACTGAGCACTTGAATTTAGCCAGTGTTATTCTGGAAAAACAATATCAAATGTTTCCTTCAAGAGCCTCTCTTTTGCTTGAAGAAATTTCAATTTTTTGGTGTAAAGAGACATATTTTCATGGACCCAATCTAGAAGAGTTTATAAATTTTTACAAAATGGTCATCAACATGAACCACCTACCAGAAAATTCTTCAATTAACTGTGGAAAACAAAGGGCCTGTGAAGGGGATTTATGGGGCCATGGTTTATAGCTCCTTTAAGACATTATTTGATATTCTCTAACCAAATAAATTGTAATAATTTTCTTTAGCAAAATTTTTTTTGCATAATAGTTAAAACTTTTGTTTTGTAATTCTCATTTGTAGATTCATAAGCTCTTTCTTCAGTGTTATTGAATGTCATATGTCACCAGATTTAACTTGGTTAATGACCTCTTTTACTTATATGTAATATAGATTTGGATCTTAATATTTCAAGTTTGTTTTGCTTCTTCTAGAGCTGTATTCGAGAGATTCCACCATGCAAGGCAATGAAAGCACCACTGCTATGGAGGTTGAAAAAGTTTCATCTGGACCAAAGCCTGTACCTTTTCCATCAAAGCCAAATTTTGAGCCTTTGAAGGCTCATGAGATATCTGAAGGTCGAGTTCAGTTTAGGAAAGTATCTGTTCCACCACATCGGTATACACCCCTCAAGAAAGCTTGGATGGAAATTTATACTCCAATATACGAGCAAATGAACATTGACATCCGTATGAATCTCAAGGCTCGTAAGGTTGAATTAAAGACCAGACCAGACACACCTGACATCAGTAACCTCCAAAAGTGTGCAGATTTTGTTCATGCTTTCATGCTTGGATTCGATGTGATTGATGCCATTGCCCTCTTGCGTATGGATGAGCTTTATGTTGAATCCTTTGAGATTAAGGATGTTAAAACCCTTCGAGGTGAGCACCTATCTCGTGCCATTGGTAGGCTGTCTGGTAAGGGAGGGAAAACAAAATTTGCTATTGAGAACTCTACAAAGACACGCATTGTGATTGCAGACTGCAAGATTCATATTTTAGGGTCTTTTGCTAACATTAAAGTTGCAAGGGATTCTCTCTGTAGCCTTATTTTAGGGTCCCCGGCTGGGAAGGTATATTCAAAACTTAGAGCGGTTTCTGCCAGACTGGCTGAAAGGTTTTGATCTTCATATTTGCCATTATTTGGGACTCTGTCCCGAATTTTAAATTTTTTATCATGTGCTATGAATGAAAGATTGTTGAGTACAAGTCTTTGGCTGCAACTTGATTTGAACTTTCTGCTGCCCAATTGTGTCCATAGTCAAGACTATCCTTATATGGCTTTGTTTGCAATTTTAGGTTCGGGCATAATTGTATGCTAGTAGATTTTGGCATCTAAACTTTGCTTGTCGAACTGAGAAACAGAGTTGTAATGATTTTGGTTTCTATAAATTTCTTTCAAATTGGACTTTTATAGCTTTTTTGGTTTTTGCTAAGTAATTGGATGTTTATAGCTAGAAGTTTAATATCATGATTTGTTGGTAATGACAATTATGCTGCTTAGAGACCAATTATTTGTAGAGCGGGGAAGTTGAAATTGTTTAATTGTAGAGTTAGGAAGTTTAAATTGTTTATAGCTTTTTTTCGTAGAAAATGTGGAAGTTCTAATGCCTTCAATTGGTCTGTAATTCTATTTGGTGCTGCTGCTTCCAAGTTCTGAGATTAATCATGCAGCGTAGGACTCTTTCAATTGAATATTGTCCAATTTGAATATGAAGTCAAATTTATGGAAGCTGATAATGTTTGACGAGGCCTGTGGTTGTAATTCGTCTGTTCTCAAGGCTAGCTAATCAGACACGTGATTTGGTATGGGGAGAAACATGCATCTCTGAAATCTTTGAAAACGCAATGTTCCCAGAAACGATCAGAGATATTGTTAATTTCTGTTTCATAAGGGAAAACGAACACAACATTGTAAAACCAAAGCAAGCCGCATCCCCTTTTGGGAACGTTGGCCACTGTCGCTTCATACTCATGCAGTAATTATGCTAGTCAATGAATTATGGCTGCCTATATTGAATTTTGATCTGCCTAAACCACAGACAATAGATTAAATGAGGGATTAATCGCCAAGTCTACCAAAGAACCTATGTTTAAGGGGGGAAAAAAAAAAGTTAAAAGAATCAGAGAGAGAGATTGGCTCTCCAAAATCTTATAAATAATTTCTTTTCATTCAAATACAACACTTATGGGCATTTTCACCGCCAATGAATGTTAGGGCATGCACAATTTAAGTTATGGAAAGTCACTTTTGTTCTTTTTCTTGGATAATTTTAAGGTGTGGAAATCAACTTTGGTCCCACAATTTATAGGAAATTCATCAGACTAAAACCATCTTCAGCCCCCAAAAAGATACCCAGCCGCCTGGTCTTCATTCCCATCAAAAAATTTTAGAGCTTGTATCACTGCCTCTCTTCCAAACCCAAGCTCAATAAGTTTCGTGACTTTGGCTTCAAATTCAGGGCCCTGCAGACCAAAAAAATAAACCTCATTGAAGATCTGATGGTGCTTACAAATCATGATATCAATCAAAATTGACGTTAAGAACTGCAAATTTATTGTTTGTTGCCACCAGTCATCGTCAAAAAGAGATGATGCAACTAACCAGACAGTATAGAGTGCTGGTGTCAAGCCCAGTGAATAAAACAAGAAAATTATAAATAACCAACTAATGGAAAATATGCAGCATTTGAAAATTAAAATTAAAAAAAATGCAAAAAAGAAGAAGAGAATATGCAGTGAATAATATTAAAACCAAAAAATGTAATTAATAATACTGGATTTTTGCAAGACATTAGCAGCACATTGAATGGTTTATGATTGTACATCACCTGTGACAAGTTCGGCGCACTACCTGCAAGCAAAGTAAAACCAGGGCACCAAAACTTAAATTCGGTTACTAGAAAACAACATAATAAAATTTGCATAATTTGTATAGTAGAAGAACAACAAAAACAACAAGACTAAAGATCAGACACTAGTTATTAAGGGTTCACATCAATCTCCTGAAAGGCCCCCCTCACCAAGGTATTATACGACAGTCTCCAGATGCTATTCTGGTCTTCACATGTTTTACAAATTGAACCACTGACCAACCTCACAAAAGGGGCTGGTCAAGCCCAATGGTTCAATTCCCAAGGGCTGCAGGTTGACTTCTGATGTCATCAAGAGGTCCTTAATGTATCAAAATAAATATATTTAAAAATGGAAAATCCATTGACATGTGAAAACATTCGAATGCCAAATATATAGGAGTTCCACAGAAAAATAAATTTTCTTATTTTCAGTTTAAAAAAAAAGCAGATCAAAGAAAAAACAGGTTAGTTAAAAAGTGAGAGATGAAAAAGAGAAGGAAATGCTTTATAGATTTGGAAGATGTCGATGGAACCTTCATAAGTGGGTGAAACCCCAAAATCCTTCACAAGAACTATGAACAAGGACGAATCATTGCCACATGGGAAATAAGAGGAAATAAAAGGGAAACCTAAAAGACAGTATGCACAACCTGAAATTCCCCTTCTTCAAGCCCCAAGAATTAAAGAGGAAAGTTTAACCAGATCTAAATCTCAGTGGCTCTACCCCCAAAGAAATGCCAAAAACTCCTCTTTGAGAACTTCTAACAAGTATAAATTGTAGTTCAACATTGCACAGGGAATGGAAGGACCTTCACCCAAAAGCAAGTACACACACACTCTTTAAATTAAAATTCATTGTTTAAAAAGCAGAAGCCGGTCCCAATGGTTCCCAATGGTTCTTGAAAATTTAATGAAATAAGAGGTTTAGACGGTACACAAAGAAAGTGCAAGGTGCATAATGATTCATGCTAAAGCATGCAAGCCATAAAAACTTGTATGAGGACTTCAGAACTAACCAGAAGACCGACCCCCAGTTTGTATATTGCTATTCTCTCTTGTTCCAGATGTAGCCTGAAAAATCACAGGAGAAAAGAGCCAAAATTATGTTCACAGGTCCAAAACTAACACTCTACTAGATGGTAGTATGCAATACTCACAGAAGGGTTTATAACCTTCAATGGCAAATTTAATTACTGGAAAATTTTCTAAAGAGAAAAATAATGGAGCACATATTCTAAACCATCATGAAATGCAATTGCCACAGTATGATCTGCTTTGTAAAAGCACATTGTCAAGAATATGCTTACTTGGGCTCCTGAGCTAGAGGCCTGCTTTGAATACCTCTCTTCATCCAGATAACTATGCGGAATGTCTTTTTCTGTATTAAATTTCAACTTTAAGCTTTGTCCCAAAACAAGGTTAACCATAATAGAATCCAAAATCTCAGTCATAGGAAAACAAATCAAGAATTCAATTTAAAATTAGCCACTAGTAAAAGAGGAGTAATTCCAAACTAGTAGAGCACATGTGGAAAACACAAAACCCACCTTGCAAAAATGGTACTGAAATCTCTCCTCCACCAACTCTCAAGACATTCTCCTTCAAATCAATTATGCACTGCAACCAGTAGCTATTTAGAACTATTTAACAAATTTGGATAAAAATAAGTGATTTAAGCAGCTTGAAAGAAAAGTATGATACCTGGTGTTTACGAAGCATGTCCAGCCCAAAAAGGAAATCCATATTGGGAGAATCCAGTACCAAGAATGAACAAGAGTAATATACACTCCCAATCTAAAAGTGTTTTTTGAAAAAGCTGAGATGTTAGTATACAAGCTTACAATGGCACACAAAAACAAGATGCATAAATGTTTCCCCTTACGTAGTGGACAAATTATTTTCAGAAGGGAAATGACATACATGTTATATATTCATCTACATATTTCTAACTAATAACATATTAAGTCCAAGAAAATGCAACACAAAGATACATCTTGAAATTAAAAATCAAGGTAAGCACAATATTCTTTCAAACCTTGCTAGTGATACACAAACAGAACAAACATATGCATAAGCCTGGAGAATGAAGAAAGAGGAGAAATTCCAACTATCAAAGATGACATGTAAATCGGACACAAATCGCATAAATTGTCACTCAACCAAGCACTCAAATAGTTTCCAACCAGTGAATTCTTGAGACAATTGAATAACAAGAAGTCAAACATGCTCTCCATATCCGCGGTTAAATGTACTTCGCTAGTCAAAAGTATAGCGATAAAAAGAAGCATGCAAAACACATCAGGATTATCCATATACACGAGCAAGCATTCACATAGAGGCCTACTTACCATAAAATCAGGAGAAAGCAATTTTCACTGGAAGACTGGTAAGTGCATTACCTTGATTGGAGCAACATGTATCCGCCCTAGTATCTCTGACTGGCCAACCCCATGAGCAATGCCCTTATAACGTTGATCTAAAAGTCTCAACAAGCTGAAAGAGAACATATAAGTGAAAATGAACCTTCCTTCTTTTAGATCTTATATATAATTCTTCGTTGGACAATGAACCAGAGGATTGAATAAATAACAAACTTCAATTAGCACTTCCTCAAGGTCAACCATCTTTTGAATTATATAATTCAGGTAACATCATAGCAATCACATAATTTGCACAGCAGTACTTATCTCAAATTTTATAAAATCCCCAGTAGATCTAGGAAAAAAATCAGATAAGCTATAATTATAACCACTAATTGTCACAGAGGTTCATCTATGTAATGGGAATGGGTGGTGTGGTGTCAATGATTCATATCCATGCCTCATTTCATCCATTCTATGAATTTTATCCCCACCACATTGCCATTCTTTTCTTAATCATCAATTGCTTCCACAAACTTGTCAACCCTAAAATCCTGCAAATTAAACTGAGAGAACATGGAAGAGATGCCAATGCAAAAAGCATGAAATGGGTCGGTTCTCAATATGGACTTGTATGTGAGCACTAACCCACAGCGCTCAGCACAGCTTTTAGAGATGATTGTTGACTGAGCTCCACTATCAACAAACGCCTGAAAGAAAGTGAAGCAAAAAGTCCATAATCATTTAAAACAAAAGGGGAGAGTATTATAAAATTATAACAAGCAACATTCATCAAAGTGGTTGAACCAAATCTCTAACATGACCTTTCTGCAATTATTAGTCATTGGATTAATCATACAAGAAAAACAGGATAAAGGGCAGTTTTAAAAAATGTATTTAAGACCATGTAAGCATGTTCCATGAGAGAAAAGAATGTTAACAAGCAATACAAGAGCAAGGGCTCTCACTGCATGTGAAGTTCAAGACAAGAGAAAGGATAAAACAGGTAAAGCATGGAGGCAAACCACACTAATTTTCCTTGTCATTACCTTCAAAGGGACACCATTAACTTCCATGTCAACATATAACATGACCTGAAAAGTTGCAGAGGAATTTAAAATTTGTTTACCAAGAAATGAGAAACAACTATAGTTTCTACAAGAAACAGGCAATTATACATACCACCCGTGCGAAACCTTCAGGATTGTGTTCTAGCGCAGCAGCCCAATTCTCATCAATACCTTTCTGCAATCCACGTCGCAAAAATGCAACGAGCCAAAGGAAAGCATTTATTAGAAGAAGAACTTGATTCTATAAGGAAATATATAGTCCAAGAACGGTCAAGCAATAACTAACAAGATAAGTAACGGAATCAGTAGTAATAAAATAGTTAATGGACAATTAAACAAACAACTTTTTTGTAGAATCTTTATGTCACTGTCCATGTTTTGGAAACATGTTGAAGAAATGTAGTCCTAGGCCACCAAATGCAATTTCAAGCACCAAAATGACATGCTTATTCAGAATACAATAAAATCACCACACATGTTTGGGACTTGGTATTCATCGCATGCAGAACCAAGTTGCAACTCACTTCTAAATGATGGACCCCCTTGCATTAAGCACAGAACAAAAACACCCAAACAACCTAACTCATAAAGCACAAATTAAGAAAAAAAGGAAAGATGGGAAAATGGGCTCACAACAACATACAAATCCGTGTACTTTTTATTATTCCTGGGGGCAAAAACCAAAAAGAAAAAAGACAAAACAATAGAAGTGCCAATCAAACTCTGAGATTGAAAACCATGGAGCCATGGATTGAAATTGAATTGTACCAAGAATACATTATTAAACCACTTTCCCATGTCATACCACACTAATGAGCTCAATGACCTTCTAATGAGCTCAATACAATGCAGAAAGATACATGAGTAAACGAGGATGGACTCATCCAATATTAGAACCAGATAAATATCTCTCTAGAGATGGCCTCGATATTCCGGGGGAAAAAATAATAACAACCACGTACCTGGCGAATTGCAGCTTCAATTTTTTTCTGTGCTTCCACATCAAAAGGATCTGCATTGAGAAGTGCCTATGTTGCAGAATAAAGAGAACAGGGGTGAATCAGCTGCATGTGTGGTCAGTTCAAACGGTTATAAATAACATTTGTATCCAATGAAATTCTATGCAATGAAGAGGTCTGAGTCACAGCAGTAGGTAGTGCAATCTCATTTGATATAAATACAATGTCTTATAATAAGTAAGGGCTCATTGACATCTCTTTTATAAATTATAAAGTACAAATATAGAGGATGTGCCATTAAGAAAATGAGGGGGAAAACAAAGTAAGATAAACTTCTTTTCACTTGTCATATCTGTAAACGTTACTAGCCAATTTAAGAGCATACTAAAGTATTTCCACTAATAATTAGGGTAACAATATGAGAATTTCATGGTCAACTGAAATAATGAACCTGGCTGTAAAAGTTCGATATCTATTTGTGATGGTGACCAGATTTAAAGATCCTTCACAAGAGGCATGCATCTATGGGATAGATGTAAGAAGATGTGCTAGGCACACCTCAGACTAAAACTTGGCTCATAAGGCTTACACTTAATATGATTGCCGCACAAGGAATTAATTGAGCACTTCCCCTTGACTTGTGTTTCCATAGCACCTTGAATCAATTAGTTACTGCTTTCACTCTTTGCAACTCTTAATGTAATAAGCAATTAGTTTTTGCTTCAGTGGTAGCAGAAACAAATAGATTCAATAAAACTTAAGGTAATATGGCTGATTCTATTCTATAAACGCCAAGAAATGAGGAAGGAAATCAAGTAATACAAGGTACTTACTAGCTGCTCTTCTTGTTGACGTCGTAATTGAGATCTCTGGCGATTACGCTCCCGTAAAAGATCCTGCAGCCTATTGAGATCGTTTCCAAGAAGAACTTGAGCAAGTTCAGGATCAGTCTGAAATTCAAATATAACATTTGAGAATTGGGGCAACCCACTAGCGGGAGGTGAAGAACAACTTAAGCCCATTCGAAGATAATGCAGTAAAGGAACACCAGAACCTAAACATAGGATCTAACCTACCCATAAAGACTAGATTCCGTAAATACCATTAAAAATTATGACTGCAGATATATGTCTGTTCCTAAAATCTGACAAAACCTTGCAAGCATGAGATAGCAAAAGGGGCAGAGTATAAAATTTGTCTTCACAAAGTAGGAGGTAAGTGCCGCAATGTTTAATGCAAAATCCCACAAAATCCATCAGAAAGGTTTTTGCACAATTAAGATTGTACAGAGGCATAGCGATCACAAAAAATATAGAATACCAAGTTTTCAGATTATATGAATCATGTATTACTGTACATGCACTAATAAGTCCAAAATCATAAGGATTGAGTATGGTACAACAATGAAGAACATACTGTAGTAAGCAAAATAGAGGACCTATCTTCGACTGCAAAGTTCAATAACTTGAAGCAAAGATATGGAATGTTAATAAAAGCACTCAATTTATAAAATCACTAGGAATTAACTCTATGTTTAGGATTTTTTCTTATTTTTTCTGATAAGTAATTGTTTATGGATATTCTGTTACTAATTTATCAACTAGTTATTTACCTAAACCTTTTCCTATAAGACTATTAACGAAAACATATTGGTGAAAGCCATTTACATCTAGGGCTTCTCTGATTGCTATTTGCTACCTGAAACAGTTGCGCCATCATATTAGAATCACGTCGGATTTGCTGCTGGAAGGCTGCAGGGTTTACAGCGGACCCATCTGGATTGAAGCTCAAGTCATTGGGAGACGCGCTGAAATATTTCAATTAGCATAAAAGGCAGGGCATCAACTCAGTTATAATATAAAACAAATAACAAAATTGATTTTGTGATTTTTTTTTGTGTGTGTGTGTGTGTTGGGGGGGGGGGGGGGGGGGGGGGGGGGGGGGGGGGGGGGGGGGGGGGGGGGGGGGGGGGGGGGGGGGGGCTTGGAGGGAATAGTGTGACAAATTACACCAAGAGGGCAGCAGGCATATAAACTATATAGGTACCAAAACTAAGCATGGTATTTTATATTATTTTTTGTGATTATGAAGATTTTAACCAAAGACCTAGGTGAACACAGCTAAAATCACATTTTATACCTATGGCCAAAAAATAATGATTTGGAGCGTGTGGTGGCAAGAACCAGACCAAACAACTTGACATTGCTGCTTCTTAAAGATTTGCTAAGAGTAATTTCAACCAATTCAATTATGCCAACTTCAGGATTACAAGGAAACCATGGAATTTATCATCACATTCAATATACATATGCAAATCTTCGTCCCTAAATCATCACAGCAGCAAGTTATATGATATCAATTTAAGCTTATAACTGTTCCTAACTTGGCAGGGTGACATCCATAGAACCCGTCAAATTCATAAAGCCATGTGCTTTTACAATTCAGAAGTTGTCTCATAACTCATACGAAATTTAGAAACCATCAAAGAATGTAATAGCACACCTGGAAGAAGCACTGGAAACCAACATCACTAGATCTCCATCGTGAACACCAACAGCACTCAATTTTTCAGCATTCCTCATCTCCTTTCCATTATGAAGCAGCTGTTGTTGCTGAAGCGGCACTTGCGTCTGCTCACATAACAAAAGCCACAAATCTCAATCGTCCACATGCACGTAAATATATAGAGATTAGGAGAAAGTGATGTCGATCTCACCTCGACCTCAAGTAGAGCTTTCAAGTTCTCGACCTGCCAATGAGATCAAATTTTTCATTGAAACAAGTAAGAATATATATGCTCTTGAAGATTTGAAATCAATAACGTAGTCTAACTAGGGTTTTCGGGAGGAAGAAGAAAGAAGAAGAGTAAATGAGGGGGTTACAGCTTCGTCGCTGTCGATGTCTAAGGTGACAATCTGTTCGTCCGCAGTCATTACAGTGATCTTCATCTCTTTTTGTTCGATTCGATTCGACTCGATTCGATTCTTTAAATTCTACAAAAATGCGAGGCTGCTTTTTTGCGCGTAAAGAGGTCTCTCTTTCTCTTTTCTTTGCTTACTCCCAAAGTTTTCTTTGGATTGGGTTGACAATCTGACCAGTGTCCGGCACTGGATAAATTTCCCTTTTTCTACACTTTGGGGAGTCCGGTTTGAGCCTGTTTGGACTCTATTTTCCCTACGTGGGAGGAAATGGGAAAAACAATGGAAATAGAGTCGGTATAGACAATTTTTTTCTTTCTTTCTATTTTTCAAGTTTTATAAAGAAAAGTATAAATTTTTGTTTTTATTGTTTGTAAGTCAAGGGGAAAATGGTACAAAAAATAATAATGGAATAACTACTAAAAATGAAAGAAGAGGGAAAATAAAATTAAAGTTTAAAAAAATTTCCTTGTATTTTTTTCATATATTTTTTTTCTCCCTCCTAAAACATTGTTGATTGTTGTTACCACTGTTTCCAATAGAAGCACTTTTTGTAAAGTTTTTTTTGCTACAGGTTTGTTTCTTTTCACCCTCTATCATACAAGTTTTAACATAGATTTTTTGTCCGAGTTGATACATGTTTCCAATGGTGAATGTGACATAGGAAAACAATTGTTTGCTAGTCTCAATAAACTAACCCTCATCTTAAGTCTAATCTTCGGAACTTTAACACTTTATTTGGATTAAGGGGTTGAGAGGAAAAATAAAGAATTCAAAAAGGAGAAGTTAGTTATATCGTGATTGAGTAATTTTTAAGGAGGGGAAAGAAAGTGGATGGAGGGCTGAGAGAGCTCATTTTATAAGCATTTTTCTTTCTCTCCTTTTTCTTACAAAATTAGGAGTAAACCAAAGGAAATTGAAGTGTTTGCTATTATTTTATTTTAAATAACAATTATACCTATCAATTTATGATTAAAATATATTATGATTTCATACTCAAAATATATATAATAGTAAAATTGTATTATATCATTTTCTTCTTTTTATTAATTTTTATCAAACCAAACAAGAGGAAGAGAATGTCTCTCTCCCTTCCCTCTTAGTTATCCAAACAAAATATAAATACTTATCCTTACTTCCCTTCTCCTCCATTCTCTTCCCCTCCTAACTAACACTTCACTTCACATCTCCTCCCTTCCATCCAAACAAAGCCTAAAGGTGTCATTTACTTCTTCAAAAGCAAGCCTCTTTCAAAAGTGGTGAGTGAATTGGACATTTGGACTAGTTATAAAGTGTGATTTTCTGATTTGGCATGGGTTTTCTTCTATATTAAGCAAAATAATTAGGCGCGCCTACAAATCCAAGAGCTTAAAAGTGTCATTGATTCCTCTAAAATATAGGCCCTTTTCAAGATGGTGAGTGGATTGGATTTTTTAGCTAATAGGAACCTTTGAGTTAGCTCACTGTCTGAATAACTTAATTCTAAATATATAGATTGGGCCATTTCATATTCATTTGAATTAGCTCATTTATTATTGGTATTTAATTAAGTAGTGATTCCAACAAAAAGTGAAGAGCCATGTAGAGGAGACAAAATTTTGATCTGACCTTATCGTATAGAAAACTGTTTAGTCACACGGTGCATTGAAAGAAATGTACCAATGATTATTCAATTGTTGGCTTATTGTTTATATTGAATATTGAATATTGAATAATTTGGGATTATTGCATCAAAATGAGATGTATTTCTCGAACCGTTATAAAATTTAAGCTGTTAGGTGCCAGATTGAATACACAACTTCAAAAGGCCAAATTGGTCTGCCACAATTTGATTTGATATGAAATGTTTTTAGATTGGAAAAGGCCCCAAGGCAATGACGTATTGCCAGCAGCTTTAAAAAAAACCAATGGGACTAAGTAAATAGGAACTTCTACCATCCATACTCTTTGAGAATCAAACTTACAAGTCATTCTGGCCAAACGCTATTCTCTTGTTACAAGGTATGAGAGAGACGAGGAAACTTCTTTTTCTTTAGGCGTGGAAAAACATTTGATATGCAGAGAGAATTTGCTGAATAGAGTGGTACCATTTCTTTTTTTTTCTTTTTTTTTTTTTGTTGACATTGGATAACATATCCAAGATAAAGCTCTTTGGATCTACCGTAATGATTAAACTCTCATGGAGGTTGGCAAATACACACAAGTCAAGATAGTGTGGTACTCTTTCTGTATCTATACTCTACACCCTGCCAATGATATCCCACATGCTGGGAAATCAAGATGATTTCATCTAAACAGAGATCAAGCTTGGAAAGTAGGTTCCAGCTTTCAGTACATGAAATATTAATCAACAAGACATATATATATGTCTCTATCGATTACCCATAATCTGTGGTTTACACTTAATCAATGGGTAACATAAAGTTTGATGTTGCTTACACCACACTTACCACCCACTCCCAATTGTAATTTATCAACTGTGGTTTTGCTATAGCTACCGATGAAAGTTGAATTGACCTAATGACCTTGATCTTTTGGCCCCCAAAGTCGCTCTTTAAATTAGGCTCTCTTTCCTTTTTTCTCAAGAAAAAGACACTTTGTGCATAGAAAAAACCAATCAAATACTTATTAATTTCTCAAAGAACATACATCATTACAGACAGAATTTTTTTCACAGAGATGAAGACCCATACAAACCTGTACCCAGATAGAAAACAAAGAAAAATCCATCGAAGTCAACAGAACTCCCCATAAACCATCTCTAATCTCTAATCCAAATCATGTTCTATATCAAAAGCTTAAAAAAATTAAAGAAAAAACCAAACAGCACAATCCCATTTCTAGGACCTAGATTTTTTTTTTCTTTTTGGGGTGGGGGGGGGAGAGATCTGGATTATAAAAAAGAAAGAGACCCTAATAAGGAGGAGGGGCTGCGAAACCCAAGAAGGGTCTTCCAGAGGAAGAAGAACAGAGGGTACCATTACTGGGATCGCAGTAGTGCAGTGTGTCCTTCAACTTGTGAAACCCATGCTTGAAGACCCCAAAGCCAAACACCATCCCTATCGCAATCGCCACCAGTATCACGCATGAGCACAGCATGCACATCCTAGTCCCGCAACACATTCTTCTCTCTCTCTCTATATATATATATATATATAGAATTCAGATCTGAGAAAATTGTTCAATGCAGACCGGCCGATCGAAATTTTTTTGGATTGGGAAGAGAGAACGGGGAGAGGAAGAGGATATATAGATTTTTGAGGATAGCATGGAGTGTAGAGGCCGGGTGGAGAAGGAGAGAAGTGTAGGGTTGAAATCCTATCCTTTTATCAACAGGAGTCACTGAAGCGGTTACTCTACGCTTCGTTTATTCTCTACAACGGAAAAGTAGCCTTATCAACGGCTGGAAGATGAGCTTAGTGTTTTCAAATCCTGCTGACATGGCCCATTACGGTTGGCCCTCTCTGTCATGCAACTGATGGTTGTTTTGACAAAAAAAAATATTCAATAAGAAAGGTGCATCCTTGTTTTTTTCAGTTAGTATAATATTGTAAATCAGAAAATTTATACATAATATATATATAAATGAATTAGAGTCTTTTACAAAAAATATTATTGTCACATAAGATAAGATATTTTGTATAACTTTTATTGAAAGAATAACATTTTTTCTTTAATTAACATTTAACACATGGTGCGAGTTTTTATTTCGTGAGACAAGATTGTGAGATTGGATTATTGATCTCATATCCAGCCTTATTACGTATTTAATTGTGCAAAAGAGAGTTGCGATAAGCAATTCGAAGTGGACTTCTTATCCTATGTATATTGAATTGAATAAATTTGGAGAGGAGGACTTCTTATCCTGTATACATTGAATTAAACAAATTTGGTGAGGTGATAATTTGAGGTCAAATAACAAAATTACCTGTAAAATTTTGATTATCCCGCAATTGAATGTTTAGAGGTTTCTTATTTCTCTTACCTCATCTTGTGAAACAAATGTAACCTTTGTATATTTGTTGGTTTTGAGTGGCGTTAGTACAATATAAAATTTTCAATCGTTTAGCTGCCTCTAGCCTACTGCATTCCAAACGGTTATTATAAATATTTTGAGACTAGATCCAGAAAACAGAACACTAAAAAGTCATTTTTTTCAAAGCTTAAGCTAGTTCTAAGAGTAATTTTTTCATGCGGTGAGCTAAACATAATTTAAAATAGTCATAAATTATAAATAAATAAATAAAAAGTCACACAAACACTCTTTAATCAGGGGAAAAAAAACAGGCTTTTGTTTTTTTGGTTGTGGAGTTGATATTGGTAAGAAAAGTAGGAGAAAGATTCCATCTATCTAAATAATTAATTTGTTTCCAAAAAATTTCCACATACCTTCATGTACAATTTGGATTAATCTATAACTATGATAATACTTGCAACCAACCTTCTACTTTGATTAGCTTGACCCGATCCCTCCAACCAACCCCAGCTCCAAACCCAGCCTCCATCAGAAAAGGAAAATAGAGAACAAAATTTCTATAAACAACTAGTACAATACTTTGGGTTTCTTGGGCTCTAAAAGTGTCAAATTATCGCACTTTACTCATGTACAGCCCATTAAAAATTTGCTCAATGTCAATTAATAATAAATAAATATAAAAAAAAACTCAAGTTTTAACACATTTACAAATTTGTTAATTTTTGAAGTTTAACTCAATAAGTTTATATGCACTCTAAAATTATTTATAAATAAATTATTGAACTCCATGAGCTCAAATTATAATTGACTCAACTAAACTTTTGTTTGAAACCAGTTTAAAAGATAAACATAACAAATTAGAACGCATTCTAAAACAGGTTAAAATTTTTAAGAGTAAAGGCGAAATGCGAGCAATCACTCCTCGTATACCGACGATTAAAACTATATATCCCCATCAAAATTTGTCTGAAAGGGATGTTAACATGAAATATTAAATAACTTTTTTACCTTTACCAACTTTCTGAATTCTCTTCTAATTTCACCAATCCTAGGTTATGATTTTCAAGCTAAATAGTCTTCTCACCCTGTCAAAACAGTCTCTTTCTCTGTCACCTTGCCATTCCCGACCATCCACACCACGTCTTCCCTCCTTTTATAAATGGCCACAAACGACTGACTCCACCAACTCCACTATCTACAACTACAAACCACCAACTCCATCACCTTCGAACACCACCACCCCCTCCACTCTGTCTCCTCCTTCCTTTCTATACCAACCAACCCAAACTCCCCACCTTCCATGGCTATGGCCACAATCTCAGCCACAATTGATGCCCACCATCACCACCTCCATTGTCGCAGCCCTATCCCCAACTACAAGATCCACATACCCTAAGTTCCTAACCCCCTTCCTCATTGCCTCATTGCAAGCCCCACACCCCACTAACTAGACCCGCACCAACCGCAGCCCCCTTCTCCATCGCAACCACCCCCACCGAGCAAACCCACCAGAAACCCAACTCTCTTTTCATTAAATTGATTCACTCGTTAAATTTCTCCACATCAAATTTGATAGGATTTAAAACTTTATTTCTTGACATTATTTTGATAAATTTTTATCATAAAAATAAATAGTACTTACTAAGTAAATTTTTAAGAAATATTCAAAATTTTTTTAGACAGAACTTCAAAATTTTTAAAAAAGACTGAAAAGGTCACACAAGCTCCGTTTAAAATTCAATCTTTTTGACAGAATCTCTTTAAATTTTACATATTCACACTATCACATCAAAACTCCACCTCATAAAAGGAACCTTTAATAATCTCAAGAAAATCTTTTCTGATGTGAAAGATTAGTCAAAATTACAACCACAAAGCATACTCAAAATTCAAGAAAAAATTACAATAAAAAAAGCTCTAATACCACTTGTTGAAATTTGACCCTTCAAAATTCACCCCCCTTTTGAATCTACCATTTGACAAAAATATCAAAATAAATAAAAAAACACAGCATAAAGATTTACATAGAAAACTCTCAAAACATAAAAAAAAAATCACCACCTTTAGAGAAAAATACATAATGTAAAAAATTATTATAATTACACAATTTTTTCTATTCACTTCAAAAACACCCACTAAGTTTCTCTACTAGTTAAGTTTTAACTTTCACATCTTCAAAAAAAATTTTACTAAAATCAAAAGTTACTAACTAAGCTATTGACTGATATACTTAATCGAGAAGATATAACCCCTCTTATATAAACCTTAAGCGTTGCCTCCTTTTCCCTTCCCAAAAAAAAAAAAAACTAACAACTTCTTCCCGTTCTAAACAAGAGTTACAATAGAGAGCAATAAAACCCAACAACTTCTTCCCATTCTAAACAAGAGTTACGAGAGAGAGCAATAGACGTCACTGGGCTTCAAAGCGCGACGTCGTCATTGGATGATTGCATTGCGGAATGAGGTGAGAAGCAAAGTGCTGCCTGCATATTAAATAGATAGATAGATATATATATATATATACTTATATTTACATATATATTTTCATTATAGAACATCTAGTAAAGTCGATACATGCATGCATATAAGTGTATTTATTTTTTCCTTTCTTCACTTCTAAGGGTTTGAGTTTATTTGTTCTATATGCATATGTTTATTTGTTTTCTTTATTCTTTTCTTTACTTCAAAGGGTTATGAGTTATTTTGGTTCTATTTCTTTATTCAGATGGGAAATGGGAAATCATAATGAGTTGAAAATTTAAATTAGTGTGGTGTTTGGAATTTTTTTGGTGTCGCAATATTAAAGTGATTAATTTCCCTAACCAATAGATCTGTCTTTCAATTTCTTTCCCAACACCACACTCCACCACCAATACTCCAAGAATTATATCAGAATTATATCAATATCTTTCATTTACATGGCCTTAAACCGATACTCCACCACTACATAATTGCCTGTGTTTTTAAGCCTTCAAAACTTTTTGGACTCTCAAGTTCTCCGATCTCTTTAAATTCTCCAACAAGCAACCATTACTCGCAACAATCCTAATATTTTAAAGCTTAACCTTTCTAGACTCTCAATTTCGCAATCTCTACTTCTCCAGCAATTGACATATATCTCTACACTTTTTCCATAAAAATTATCTCTTCACGTTTACTGGAGACAAGTTATCTATGCCACCAATCCCTAGCTGTGTGTTAAAATTTCATAATTTTAAATCTAGGTTAGGTTAGTTTACCGTCATATTTGTTGTTAAGATAATGTTATAAAAGCATGAAATTAATACGCAATTTTTGTACCTAATAATGAGTTTGAATGAGAGTTTTATACTTTAAAACAAAACGCTCACTATATCCCACTATTGCCACTGCCACATTATTAGGTGAGAATTTCTATACAAATTTTCTGTAAGAATAATATTTTTCTTATAGTTATTGTTGTTGGGTCTTATTGTAAATAAATGCTACAAAAGACAAAAAATAAAAATAAAAAAATTTGCTGCGGCTAAGTCAATGTCACAAGAAAATTTCCTCACGCATTGGACATTTGTAGAATTTCTTTCATTCAACCGTGGCCTAGGCAGATATTCATTTCCTTAACTACAGCCTTGGTATTTCAAGAAAGGAAAAACTCACATTGGATTTCAAACTTCGAGGTGAGCGGACTTCAAGCCACGAGCTCATTTCTATGGGATGCTGATTTTCTTCAGGCCACAAGAGTTCATTTATCTAGAATGCTGACTTCCCGATCTAACACTGCGATTGTTTATTCATATGTATATATATGCTCAATTCCACCGTTCAAAATATTGCTTAATTGGTGTCCATTTTCATTAAGGCTTATTTGGTATAACTTTTTCGCTTGGTGTTTTTTTTTTTTTACTTTTTTTGTTTTTTTTGCTTATCTTTAGCTAAAGCAAAGCTAGAAAAACCCGACTTTTTTACTTGTAAGCTTAAAAAAAGCTCAGCAAAAAAATAGTACCAAATGGACCCTAAAAATTTTAAACCTCTGACTATCGGATGGGCCTACATATTTGGCCTTCACAAAGATATAATTGTAAAGAATTTATTTTGAGCTGATATATCTTCACTTATTTCTTTTTTTGTTTATTGCAATTCACTGTTCAAAGAGTAGTCTAACTGTTTTGAAGACTTGGTAATGGATGATGGAGGGCTTTGTGCCTTTTATTCAGTTTCTCTTTTTTGTAAATTTTTTTTAAATTACTTGAGAATTTATGTGATGTATGTATGACCACAAGAGTTGGTTTGGTTTGACAATGATAGATAGGAAGAGAAGATAATGAAATAATGAGATATTAGAGGATGGATGTATGTATGACCACAAGAGTTGGTTTGGTTTGACAATGATAGATAGGAAGAGAAGATAATGAGGATGGCTGGCAAAGATTTTTGCCATTTCTGGTAATACTACATGGAGCCTTTTATAGTTAAAAATATTAATTGTTGTTGGGGCTTCAAATAATCTTGTAAGTTTATCAATCTACAGATTTACACTAACAAAAAATGCTTAGCATGAAAAAAAAAAGTTATAAAAGGTAAAAACAAAAAAAAATTTCAAATTGCACACACATCGCATTTGCCCCATCCTCTAGTACAAAAATAATAGTGATAGGCTTTAAACATGGGATTATATGTAGTCTGTGAAATTATGAATGGACAGACTTCAAATTTTGAAATGTATTAGACAATAATATGATTCTTGATTTTAAAAATTGGAAAGAAAACAAAAATACCATAATATAAAATAAAAGATTGCAGAGTTTTCGGAGTTAAAAATTCTCTCAATGAAGAAATAAATGAAAGCATTGTTCTTTTTAAATTTAAAAACAAGTAAATGGATAAAGCATTGTCCTTGAGACTTGTGAGTGAGCCCACGGAATTTGTTACATTTCAGGCCCATGTATATGCTTTGAACGTAAGACCCATAACCATGACTGGGCCTAATGGATGTTCAATAGGATCGTTTGGCCCATACTAATCTGACGACGTAAAAATAAAGGGATGTTTAGATGTAACTTATGACTTATACTTATGATTTTTTTAAAATGTATTTAGGTGAGTGGCTTAAAAAAATAGCTTATATCTAATAATTACATTTTTCGAGAAAAACTATTTTTAAAGGTCGCTTTTTAAAAGTAACTTATAATTTATAATTTATAACTTATAAGCTAGTTGGATAAACACCCCCTAAACATGTCATATACACTTATGTGGATCCACCTCGTACATGTCACGGTGGACAATAATAAACAGGCACGTGGCAAACCTCTCTATTAGGAGAAACTAGTGTTGTGCCCGTGCTATGTATAGGAATTATTTAATGGTTTGTATATTATAAATAAACAAATTTCACAATGTGCTATATTTTAAAATAATAATAAAAAAAAAAAAGACATGCCCATTTGAAATTGAAAATTTTAACAATTCTTGAGAGATTTGAATTCCTTTTATCATAGTTGTCACTTTCTTTCATGTCAAGAAAGGCCTTATTATGATGTAGGAAATGTTTTAGGTATGAAAAAGCCCTTATTCTGAAGTAAGAACAGTTTAAAACCAATTGTATTAAAAATACTACAATTCTAGTTCTCCTAGAAAGAATAAGTGGTTCAACGGGTTTGGCAAGGGGTTGCTTTTGACTGTATGGGAAATGAAATGAGGGCATCTCTTTACTTTGAATTAGATTGCTTGATCCATAGAGTTTTCAACACTATCCTAGCATGATAGAGGTAGACACCACTCCTAGAGTTTGTTACTATTGTCTGCCCCAGTGTGGGGAGGACAGTCTTGGATCAGGGTTGGCAAAGAAAATTTTCGCTTTCCGCGAGGCACTAGGGGTTAAGCAAAGAGAATATGAGCACATTTGTTCATTTATTTAGTTAGTTATTCTTTATATGTGGGGGAATGAAAGATGGCTTCTCTTCCTCTTGATAAACTGGCCACACATCGCTTAGCTTCGGAGTCCTGCAAGTGTTGCCTTTGGGTAGTATCCTCACTCATCCTTATTCTCTCTCTGGAAAGCTGATCATTTGGCGAGTGGTTAACTCATGCTATCATCCCTTCAAGTTGGATCATTCCATAAGATAAACCATGCCCCTTGCGTAGAAAGTAGTCACTATTTCCTAGGGAAGACAAGACAATAACAATGGAATAAAAGACTGTCATTTGATTATTATTATTATTTTTACGAAAAGCATAAGGTTCTTTAGCAATAAGAAAATGTAAGCATTAATTTAAAAACAGAAAGCAAGAGGGATAGAAAGAAAGTGGGCGACAACACCCCTCCCTTGTACGCTTGTGCGAGGAACCCAGTTCTAGTGAGGTCTTGGGCCTGTGCCCTCGTTTGCATTCCATCCACAGTTGAAATTTTCAGCCAAGGCAGGATAGGTAGATGCTTATCCCGGAGCTCCAAGTGAATTGGCGGTGATGATGTAATTGTCAGCTTTCTTGACTGTCTTGCCTTCATTTGTTTGCTCCGGAGTTTCTCTAACAAACCACTCAAGCGACTCGTATTCGTCTAGCTCGATAGGTCGTGCCCAGGGTTTTCTGCTCTGGCCTCCAATTGGGACTCGATGCTCCTCAGGTGTACATAATGGCGGATTCTTATTACGGAGTTTGGACAGTTCCTCATCAATTTTCTTCACAGACTCGTATGCAAGTTTGTCTTCGGGGGTCGGCATCTCATCGGGGTTATATCTTGACCAAGCATCTTCGCATTCCATTTCCTCTTCGTCCTTGTAATAAATCTCTTGGCATGCAGCAAAACAAACCTTGTTGTTACCAAACTTTGTGATGATGTTGACAGCATAGTCTCGTGGAGGGTTTGCAGAGCCGTTTGGAGAAGGATTTGATGGTCGTACCCCAATGATCTTGTTATCTATCAGGTCTTGAATCTTATGCTTGAGGGCCAAACAATCTTCAGTATCATGTACTTGGCTATCCGAATGATACTTACAGCTTGCTGCAGATTTGAAGTAATGAGGCAGAGGATTGGGCTGGGGTCAAGCAAGTACAGGTTTCAGATACCCAGCTGCTAAGAGGCCAAAATAAGCCGTAGTCTGTGAGCATGTGAGTTTTGTAAATGTCCGCTTTTTCCCATTTGTTCGCCTAGTCTGAGGAGGTATTGCAGATGTTTTTAATGATTGGGGACCAAGTTTTGGTGAGGTCACAGCTGGGTTGATGGTTTGGGAATTGAAAGGGCTTCGGGTTCTATGTTTCAAAATGGGACCATTTTCGGTGGTAAGGCCAAAAGGGTCGGGATGATATATGAAGGAAAGGTCATATAATCCTTATGTTTG